>JADDOH010002884.1:0-157668 GCA_016648135.1 Agrypnia vestita
GCTTACCTGCTAAGAGGAACGAAGACCCTACTGCAGTCAGACAACAAGACAGTAGTGGCTTACATCAACAAGGAGGGGGGGACAAGATCATTGGGCCTTCTGAAGATAACTCGAGACCTCCTAGAGTTTATCGACCAGCAGGAAATATCTCTGACAGCGCAGTACATTCCAGGGAGATACAACGGGATTGCGGACCGACTCTCACGGGGGACACCACTCCCGGAATGGCACCTCCTGGAACCAGCGACAGAGGAAATATTCCGAATATGGGGACGTCCTCAGATCGACCTCTTCGCATCGGCCACCGCCCATGTGGTGCCAAACTACGTGTCGCTAGACTCAACCGATTGCTCGGCCTCCTATCTCAACGCATTCAGTCAGCATTGGGATTACGAGCTGGCCTGGGTATTTCCGCCGCCGAATCTCGTCCCAAGAGTACTGGCGCACTTGAACCTGGCAAGAGGCACCTTTCTCCTAGTTGTGCCAAGATGGGAGAAGACATTCTGGAGGGCCGATCTCAAACAACGAGCAAAGGGAGGGCCAATAAGCGTAAGAGATCTGAAGAGCGTCCTGATCGATACGTCGACAGGGTTTCCCCCACCGAGGGTGTCGGACCTCCAACTGGAAGTTTGGAGAATAGCAGTGGGTGGGAACAGGCTATAGCGGATTGGAGCCAGGAGGAACAGCAGCTGTTCAGATCTGGCTGGAGAGGCTCAACGCTGAACACCTACAAGCCGGCCTGGGATAGGTGGCAGCGATGGTGTACCACGCATTCTGTCCAACCTCATAACCCTCCCCCTGCAACAGTGGCAAGATATCTGGCCAACCTGTTCATCCACGAAGGGCTAGCCCCTCGAACAATATTGGTCCACAAATCGGCAATCGTATCCTTCTGTGGCCCAGCTCTTGATGCAGATAAGATTAGCTCGAACTTCCTCGTCAGGCACGTCCTTAAAGCCATCTCGGTTTCTGGTGGATGCACTGAGAGACCCCCGATCTGGAACCCCCGAGTAGTGGTGGAGTGGCTACGTGAAAACCCGCCAAGGAACAGCCTGTATGACGTGTCAAGGAGGACGGCCATACTACTCATCATGGCATCTGGGCGAAGAGTCCAAGATCTGACACTTCTCAGAGTCACCCCGGACCGATTGATCGACAAAGGAGACTCCATCACGCTATGGCCAGCCTTTGGAGCGAAGACTGACACGGCAAGACACAAACAATCGGGATGGAGGTTGAGCGCATCGGATGAAAGGAACATCAACCCCTTGTTTTGGATCCGAAAGCTGGTCTCACTCTCACAGCCGAGACGAAAGCCGGACATGAAAGAACTATTTGTGACGACAGCAGGTGAAGTAAAGCCAGCTTCACGGACAATGATAGGTGGTTGGATCAAGTCAATCCTAAGAGAGGCTGGAGTGGAAGCAACGCCAGGAAGTGTTCGTTCTGCTGTGGCTTCGTTGAATTGGCTGGAAAACTACCCGATAGAGGAGATCTTGTCAAGGGGAAACTGGCAGAGTGAAATCACCTTCCGAAAATTCTACCAAAGAGAGATAGTAGATAACCCCAAGCAACAATGCCCCCAGAGCTCATTAGCGCCTCTCTTTACGCCAATATAGGCAGTCACATATAACGTCGAACCACTAGGTCACCAGGTGATAACAAACAGATCTCTCATAATGGATTCCAGGCGTCGAGACGGAACACAAAATAAAAGAATTTTACCTTCCATTAAAATTCCTATTTTGTTTCCCTCGACGCCTGGAATCCAGGTAATCCCTACCTGGTGCATTATGAGTCATATGAAAGAAAAACCGTTACGCCGACATAACCGGAAAGAGGGATACCAGCGGGAATAAATTATGTCGCAAACAGGGAATCAGAGGGGGTAGGAACGCGTGTATAAGTGCCGAAACAGCAGGCTGTTCTCTCATAATGGATTCCAGGCGTCGAGGGAAACAAAATAGGAATTTTAATGGAAGGTAAAATTCTTTTATTTTTCACCCATTTCTACTAGCATGCCCATCAAGTTTAGGCTCATTAGAAACACCCGATGGTCATACCTATCGCAATTGGTATTAATTGACCCTAAAATCATTATGTTCGCTATAATTGAAGGAATAAGAGTAAGAATATTGGCATGAATATTGTTTAGCGAGTCCTTCGCAGTGTCGACTACAACTATACAGCAGGTTTTATTACTGCTCACCACATGCGACTCATTTCGCAAATAGATACAATATGTTTTTTATCATCAGACCCGACCCTTGATACCAAATGCGATAGTTAGGACCATCAGACGTTTCTATTGTTTGTCTCTTGATTCCTATCAAATTCTCTCATTCGCGTAAAGTTCATCTGCATATTGACAGCTGTTAAAGCTTGCGCTACCGGTTCTTTGACTTCTGCACAAAAACCACCAACTGAAAGGAGCGCCGGCAGCAGCAATGCTGCATGCTCGGCGCAAGTGAATTGTTTACGTTACTCGCATTTCCCACATTCACGCTCAATTGCCGGCTTGCTGCCACAGAAGTGGGCTAAGTGTAAAGCCCGCTAATGGACGGTGAGAGGTCCTGTACTGGTAGAAGTAATGTTGGCAGTCTAGAGGTTCGATGAAGAAACGGAAGAACGATCGATGGATGAGAAGGATAAGAAGATGATCATGATGAACGAAAGACAGAGTGAATGAACCTTTGGGGAGCCTTGTAGGAGTTGAGAGACACACCTTGATGATGATCAAATCTGTATAAAGAATTTATATAAAAAATAAAATGGAAGGAGGTAATACTTACATTCTTCTGCATATATGACTGGTACGCAATGCTCTTGAATTGAAGTTGATTGAGAGTAAAGTTATCCATATTAGTGAATCCTCGTGAAATCAATCTGAAAATTTGAAAATATTGTATAAAAAGTCAAAAAAGCAAGAGAGACGAAGCTATAAATATGAGAAAGGGACTTCTACAATTTATCTTAATAGTGAGAAAAGTTGCAATACTAAATTTGAATGATGTTTAATTTGAAAATACCAACGTACTTCCTGGCCTCCTGCTTGTCCACAGTGCACACGCAGCCCAGCTGCACCAGGGCTCTGAACTCCAGACTCATCTGTGTCTCGTAAATACCTTCAATTTCAGGGGCAGACAGTTCGGCCATAAGCTCTCTAAAAATTAAATACAATTATTGAATTAACATGTTTCGGGGCTAATGGTCCCCTCTTCTGGATACAACATATATTACAATGTAAAAATTAAAATTGGATGGGTAGACATTAAAAAAATGTTATATGGAGTATGGAGTATACCATATACATATATGGAGTTAAATAACTAATGTGAAAATCTGCATAAGAACTAATGTAAAAACAAATTTAAAAGGTAACTATTAGCAAAAAGGATTTGGTTATTTATAATATTTAAGTGACAGTTTTCCTAATTTATATAACTGTAAAATTTCTAAAACCTTGTTAATATCAAAATAATGTTATGTTTCCGAAAGTTGGTTGGACAATTCAGAATAGTTATTGCTATTTAAACATCTAAAAGTGCTCATCAGAACTTCTAGAAGATTTATATCAATATAAAAATGATTGCAATCATTACACATTAATTGAAAAACCTTGATGCTCGGAATCCCAATGAAACTTGTCGGCTTCCAGCTATTTTATTGGTTTACAAGTGACAATAGTTCGGTTATAGTAAAATACGAGTAATGTTCACGTCGCGGTGGCTACATAATGAGAGACTGCAAACCTGTAGCTTTATAACATTCTCTCTTCCTTTCTTCCATGCCGTCTGTCACTCTCGCTCATCACAGATGTCACTCAGATACGTTATAATTTTTATCATCACATTAACCCTATTAATCCGGCTAATTTTTCAAAGCCGTCTCTAGTCCACATCTCAAATGTTTGAAGTCGCTTCAACACAGTTTTAGTGAGTGTCCATGATTCCATTTCATATAGAAGTACGGAGGACATATAGCATCGTATTATTCTCATTCACGAATTTAGGTTTAGGTCACTGCTGCTTAATAACTTTTGTTTTAGTAGATAATACAGAAAAACCGCGATAATTCGAAATTCGCCATAATTTTAAATTTTAAAGCCTACAAGTCCCAAAATCTTCATTTCGTAGAAGATTAACCCCGTAATTTGAAAACCCTGGTAACTTAGAATACATTTTAGTCCACATAATTCAATTTTTTTTGAAATTTGTAGACAAAAAATATTTCAATTTTTTTCACAACAAATATGTCAATATAGGATTCATTAGTAAAGAAATGTCGCGGTCTTTGTATTAGCATAATAAATAATGCGTTTTCGAAATGATTTCTTGAAGTACGCAAAGATACAGAGGTTTTCCACAAAATTAATGAATTTTTCATGACGCAATCACATCGCAATTTAATTTAAAGTATACAAATGCATTATAGCAACAAAACTTACTCCTGATGTTGTCTGTACAGATCTTCGGGAACAGTGTATTGGTAGAGATGTGCTACTGGTCTGGCTCGCGGGAGTATTCTGTTGCACTTCTTCCACAGTGCCCCCTGGTCCTCTGGCCGACAAACTCGCTGGTTGACGTAGAACACTCGAGGGACCCTCAGTTTGATCTGGTGCAACTCGGAGCCTACCAGAGCCCATAATTTGAATAGACCGGGCTCGCTCGTCTCGTAGAGCTGAATGAAAAGTGTGCACAACTTAGTTACAAAATTCGCAAATAAATAAAATAATGTTAGACATTTAAAAACATTTATTACTTAATGTATCCACAATTTTACATTTGTTTATAATTAAAGGTAAAGTCTTCGATTAAAATATCCCGGAAAATTCTAACTAAAAGATTCTGAATGTCCGTGAAATCCTGAGAATATTTTTAAACTAAGATATTACTAATATAATCTTTAGAAGAGTGAGGGGACCCCTATTGTAAATCAGTAGGCATGACACTGGATTCTCAAACTGGACATTCCGGGTTCAATTTTTTCTGCGGTCATATTTACACGATTTTCTTAAACCTGGGTATTTTTGTGATTTTATAATTGTGGTGTATAGATCCAAAAGCATACGGAATCCATATGGATAGTGGCACTTTTGCATCTAGATGGCACAACTGTAGTGTTAAAAACGATAATAACATAATGGTTTTAGTACATTTTGTGAGTAGATCCATTTCTATGAAAATAATGTGAAATAACATCAATGGTTAAAATGTTCTCAGGTTTTCACAGATCCTCAGAATCTTCTGTGTATTTTCTGGGATATTCTGCAGTGTGTCTTTGACCTCTGGCTGGTGTTTCATTGGTCAGAGATTACAGCCCTTTATCATGGCATTAGCTTTGACAATGGAGCCTGCAATAGGATCTAAAACATTGGCCAAAGAGGTCGGAAACGCGCAATACAATAACCCAAATAACTCGATAAAAGAACATCAATGGTAAAATAACTATCATTAAAAATACCTGAATAATTTGCCATGGAGTGTCCAAAAGTGTGCGCTGGGCTCTCTTCAGGAATCCTCCGAGGGTGGCAGATGGACCGTGGCTGCGTACAGGAGCGAGGCATTCATCATCGTTGGAGGCGTTACTCATATTTTTTTTACCTGGTAACAGACATGATTGGGAGAAATGTTAAAGGTGGTGTAGACTCTCGACTACAAACACATAACTACAAATTCGAAATATTTATACACGTAATCGCACACAGCTGCATGCTATGAAAATACAATACTGAACATATAAGAAAAGAGAATAAAATAGGAAAATAATTACACACTCAGAAAATCCAGTGAACTCAATCAACTTTTTTGTTCTGTAAAATATCCCGCATTGTTTGTTCACCAGCATTATACTCATTCATTTAATTACATCACCCAATGACCCATTTTCACTTTTAAAAAAAAATATTTTTTCCTTCATTTTTTATATTTTATTAATTATTTATAAATTTTGTCAGAGGAACGAATACCAAGGAGAATCCTCCTGGCAACCCCGGAAGGAAGACGGCCGGTGGGTCGCCCCAGATTAAGCTGGGAGAAGAAACAGAAAAATGTGTATGAAAACAGAATGGGTCTAGACTGGTTGACTCATGGAGAAGCAGCGCAAGACAGGTGAATATGGAAATACCTTGTCGAGTTTTTGGGCCCCTGACCCTATTAGGACAAGGGAATGAAGATGATAAATTTTTAATGAATTTTATTAATTACTTCAATTTTTTTTCTACAATAAAAATAACTCTTCTATGTTTAGACATGGTCACAAATACTCGAAAAATAAATTTAAAAACTTTCAAACAGGGCATTCATTTGTTGAGCGATAACACTGATGCAAAATTTGCACACGACACGAAACTGTTAAAATGGTGAAAAAATACACATGACACATAGTTAGTTCATAAGGTACGAAAATATAATATTGACCCTTTACATAAGAGAATATATAAATAATTAAAAAATAAGTCAAAGGTACGTATTTACATTAACAATTAGACTCGCAGCACCCTCTCCCACTTGTATAAAAAAAAAACACACTATTATTACACATAGGGATTCCCGAAATTTTGAAATTCACAATTTCGTAATTTTGTGTGTACATTATATTTTATTCACGTAATATTATTTAGTCAATACGAAAAATATTTTCACATTTTATAAAGAATTTCGAAATAATAAAAAAAAAAGAAATCTTCTATTGCCCGGTTAATCCGTAACCCGGTTAATGCGACCCCGTAAAATCGGGGGTCTACTGTTATTCATTCAGTAGATAGAACAGCTTGATATAATCTTCAACAGATTTCTAAAATTATTTTACATATAAAGTTTCTGCAGCTGTTACATTAGCACTTTTTAATTACAATAATTAATTAAAACAATTAACATATTAACCTTTCTTCCTCCTGGAACCAACTCCTCTCTGAATAGCTTGCCAGGCCCACTTTTTCTTTTGGAATACAATCCAAGCTGTTCTTTCGGCCTACAACAAATATTCAAAACATTTAATATACAGAAAGCATGGTTAAACTAGAGAAATATAGCAGAGGCAAATAGATTCAATTATGAACCTTGGTAGTCCCGAATGGTGGTGGTGGTCCCAGCGCCTCCCTCCATGAAGAATGTTTGGTGATTTCTTCCTGAGCTGTTGTTTCTCTCTTCCTCTTCATGATGGTCACCATTGGTTTTATTATACCTGCCGTCAGCTTCTTTGATGTGCCTATGTCTTCAATATCTGCTGTCTATTTGCAAATGAAATAGAATATTTTAATACTTGTGTATTTGGAAAAATATGAATTATGATGAATTTCAAATTATGACGAATTCAAATTATGACAAATTTTGAATTATGACGAATTTTGAATTATGACGAATTTTGAATTATGACGAATTTTGAATTATCAGAGTCTGAATTTACAAAAATGAAATAATATGGAGGAAAATAATTAATAATGAAGGTAATATGCTTACATCAGGTGGTAATTCACTGCTCTCGTCATCTTGCACTTCTGTATTGGAATCCTGGAGGGGTTTGGTTTTAGTTACAAACATCTCACTGATCCTCCTTTGTTTGAAGACATCATTTTTCTCCAACATTTTTCTGTGCAGCCAATCAGGATGTTTCACTCTTTCCACAGGGTTTGCAAGCTAATGTTAACAATAATACACGTAATGAAATGAAAAAAAAATGAACATAATACCAATCAACGCAGAAACAATAGGATAAGGCATAACTAAGGGGCTACACCACCTTGAGGCATCAAAAAATACATTCAAATTCAATTTTTTTTTGACTTAACTATTGCATATATATATAAAATTAATTTAGCTACCATTGTTTACGGCATACGTTGGTTAATATTTTTCATTAGCAAATTATTTTTAAAATTTCAAAACGATGAAGTTATGTGCTGTCCCGCAAAGGTCCTTCTCCATGGTGAGTGCAGCTTTTGAAGATAATTATGTCACCACTTAGAACCTCAAGCTATAATAGACTAAGAGCCAGCGACCGCCAGACTACGTCATAGCATCAAACCTGTAATATTTTCTGTACATGTATACTACAATAGGTAAAAGGTTGGGATATTATGACAGTTGAGTTCGGGGGATTTCGGCATGAATATATTTACTAAAAAGATGTGTTAATAAAATGTAAAAAAAACCCTGTTTTTTTTAATATGTTTAACGGGACACTATATACTTATATTTAAGATTGCCAGATGCTTTTTCGTGCTTTCTTCCACCAGATGCTTTGTAGCTCTATAAATAATCACGGCTTTTATATTATAGTAACCAATCTGAATTTTATATATTTTATTTGCGCCACTATTTAACTGTCTCAACTGTTAACAATAATATTTCAGATTTGATACCATAACATAAGATTGGCGGTCGCTGGCTCCTACTCTATAAGACGAAGCAAAAAAAAAATATTTCAAAATATGAAGGTGGTGTATTACCCCACCTTTATAATTAAATGAAATCAAAATATACAATTTGGAAATTAAGTAAAGGCAACAAACCCCTTGCATAGCTGCCGGAATAGTGATGATCTTTTGTATGGCTCCACTCAACCTCTCGATGTAGTATCCCCAGTCCAGAACGTCCCTTATATCTATATCATCAGAGATCGAATTATCCTTGAGCCAGCGTCTCAAGTGATGCCTTTTCACACTCGCTCCCGTTTGAAAAATGGCCAAAGGGATAGCTCTCTCCGTGACCGGGGCGCCATCGGGTTTACGAGAAATAATAAACTTGCAAGCCAAACCGGCATCTTTCACCATTTGATCTCCCAAAAACTCGGCCAATCTTTTCGCAGTGGAAATCGATGTAGACTTTTGTCCTCCATACTCTTCGAGCTTCTTAGACATGGAACGATTCTCAGAAATCAATTCAAACAATTCGGAATCCGGCATGTTGCCACCCTTGCTGTACAAAACATCTAGCCAGTAGTCGGCAATCTTGGCGACTGCTGCGTAGCACGTTTCCAGAGAATCGCCTTTCAAGAAAGCGTCAAATACGGACGATTGGAAGATTTTGATCAGCTGAAGTTCTCCCCTACGTTTCACTTCGAAACCTTTCAGTTCTGCGAGGGTTCCATCAAAATTGAATACGGCATATCTTTTTTTAAGCTTCTTACCCTCTTCTTTGGATGCGGGTAAGATCATTCCTAAATATGGTCCGTCAACTTCGAAGAATATGGAATTCTCAGATCTCTGAGAGTACTTCATACTGATTGGATCATCAAGTTCATGATATTGATCATTAGTAAAGTAATCCTGAAAATAATAATGTTAATTGAAAACTGGGTGACACCCTTATAACTCCGGTAAAGAAGCAAAAAGATTTGGGTATTACTGTATCAGAGGATTTGAAATGGTGTGAGCACATTAAAACAATAGTTAAGAGTAACTAATCTACCCTCTACCTAATCAAAAAGTCCTTTCATAACCTAAGTGTCCAGGTTTTTCTTGAAATATGTAAAACCTATGTGAGGCCGATCCTGAAGTATGGATTTGGAATCTGTATTTCATTAAAGACATTACACTACTCAAAAGTGTGCAAAGACGTGCAACGAAAATGCCAACTGGTCTGATTGGTCTAGAATACTCGGAAAGATATGAATTTTAAAGCTCCCAACCCTGCAGGAACGCCGTAATTGTGGAGATCTGATTGAGACATACAAAATCTTGAACAGCTATTACCACTGTTCAGATTTTGAATATTTCTTCACACTGAATCATAATCCACAATTAAGACACTGCCTGAAACTAAATAAGACATCCTTTTCCTTGAATCCAAGGAAACACTTCCTAATCAATAGAGTGGTGGATCATGGAACAGTTTAACGGAGGTAATTGTAGCTGCTAGTTCAGTCAACGGGTTCAAGAATACTTTAGATGCTTATTACACTGAGAGGTACACAATACAGGCCCATCAGCAAAAGTTGCCTGCCTGTCAAATAATAATTATTATAAAAATGCATCAACACACATAAAAGAGAACTAAATCATCATGTACTATTAATATTTGCAAATAGGGTGTAGTGCACAATGCGTTGGGAGCTATTTTTAATATTCACACATTTTCCGGTATAATTGAGTGTCCAAAAATGTCAATAAATAACCCGGCACGCAAATATTTAACGAGTAATTCCAATTTAAAAATCGCAAAAATCAGCCTTTTCCTTTGAAATTTTACATGTATCTATGGATAAGTATTTGAAGTTCGTATAAGTATAGTATAGATAAAATGACTGATCTGACAGCTCCCAACGCCACATTGTGCACTTATTCCTGCAAATACAATATTAAAAATAAGGTGGCAAGGAAATTAAATGAAGGACCATTTTTATAATCAAATGAGGTTTATGACAGATGCAATATTTTTACATTTTATTTATTCTACAATTTGTATTTACATTAAAAATGAGGAAATAATTTACCTTAACCATGGAATTCAAGACTGCATTAGGGTAAGAAATTATCATTTTCTTTTTTTTGGCGTGGTTGCTCATAAAGTTAAAAGTTTCTGGAAAGGAAGCCGGGAGCACGCACCATATACCATCCGTATCCAGTTCCAAGGGACGACCCACTTGTTCTATAATTTCTCTGGCCTTCATGATAATGTGGGCGCCGGTGTAGCATACGATCCCTGCCATTTCCATGCTGTGCCATCGCGCTCTGCGTATTAAATTGAGCACAAATATGATTAAATACTATATAATACTGGTGTCTCATAGCTAGTAGCAAAATCTTTACAGGTGGATTCCTGCCTTGATAATGAGTCAAATATGTTCAAGCAACTGTGACCCAATAGTTATGGAGGTATGCTGAATTTCTGTATGTCCGTAACTCACTGAAATTAAAACAACAACACTGATGATGGCTAACCACTAATGAGGCCCAGGCGCCCGAGTGTGACGCACGGCTCAGGTTACACGCAAGGGGCATTATTGATTATTATAATGTCCCATGATTTTTCACAGGTTCACGGCTAGTATTTACATAAATGTACTCTTGAATGATTCCATAACGAATGAAGTTATAGAACCAATTACATTTATTCTGGAATACTCCAACATACATGACAATTTTTTCTGAGAGCAGAAGAATTCATATCTTCATATCATGACAAATTGTACAGCACGCTAAAATTAGGAATTCTATCAAACATTTAAAAATCTTGGCCCTACAAAAAAAAAGAATGATGTGTCAGAAATTTGACTTGATGATGAAAAGCCTAATCCTAATAGTCTATACTAATATTATAAGAGGTTAAGTTTGTAAGTGAAGTTGTAGGAGGTAATCTCTAAATTACTAGGTAAACTACTCATCTGATTTCAAAAATTCATCCGCCAATATTTAGAGTGGACCTTCAGGGTGGACATAGGCTATATATTATGCTGTTAAAATAAAAGAGCTTTTCGTGGAGATCAATTTTGCAATGTAATTTGACGAAAAAACGGTCAAGCAAATGGGTTTCTTACGAACGCTGCTTTAACGGTAAGAGATATATGAATGCTTTTATAGAAAAGTTGTAGACCTTAAAAAGAAAAAACGTCCGCAAAGACATATGTCTATATTTTAAAGTTAATTCAAATTGATAAAATATATATTCAAAATTAATTTTAATCTATTAAAATATATATTCATAATTAAGTAGGTAATGTTAAATTCTTATCAAAATAAATTTGCTTATCGTCAGAAAATTTTTATGCAGATAAAAATTGCCTTTTACACAACATTATTTGGACAAGTAGTTTAGATTATATTGATTTTTCACCACACAGCTAGCATTAAATAATTTAATTCTCTTTATAACCCAAATAGTGCAACAGATATTTACCCTCTTCGCATGACATAACCGTAGAAAGAGTTGAGGATACACTTGTGTGCCAGCTGAAGGGAGTCATAAAGTACCTCGCAACTCTTGGCTGCCTTGATTTCTCCCGCATCCCCCTTAGCCAAGGCTTCGTTCACTTTTTGCTTGGCTTGCTTGTTCAGTGCTTTGTACTCGTATCTTCTATCCCTGTGTGAATGGTGGTATGATGTGAAAAATGGTAGTGTGTTTAATTATTAAGGGTAGATATTACACATAAAAATTATAAACAATAAAAAATCAAGAGAGCATAATTATCAATCTATGATTGCATTTTAATGAATGCAGTTTTCCTAATTAATTTAAGACATTTTAAAATTTCATTTCTTAGAAAATGATAAAATAGCATAGTACTTAGGAAAGTACTATAGGTCAACAGCTGAGATCTTTGGTTGATCATCTTATTCAGTCTTCTTTTATTGTGTAAAGCTAATAGTAGTGCAAATGAGAGAAATATATATTTTAGCATGATTTGTACAAAATCTCTCGGAGGTTGACCTATTGGTAGGTACAATAAATAAAATTTTAGTAATGTGTAGGTACTGAATTCACAAATAAGTTCCTTTTACCTACCTAGAAAGAGCATATTTTAATTTTCAAAGATACAAGTGTTGTACCTTTTCCAAATAAATGTCAAAATGTAAAATAATTATGGTAACAAGCATGCTATGTTTTTGTCACCTATTTTTCTGAGGTTATTCTAGTACAAGATGTTTACACATTAAAAATATATTAGCTAGAAGCTAAGGAATTGGCTATCGATACTATTGGCTAGAAGTGATTATAATATTAAATATTATAGGTACATATATAAAATTTCTACACATTAAAATTATATCTAAATGTATTTTAAAATAATCTGATACCTCCTTTATTTAAATCATACGATTTTGTTATTTTTTGAAGCTGGAAATGAGAAAATAATGCACTACTCTGTTTTTAGCGCAGTCATAATATGGATATTGGCAATTCACTTTAAAATAAAAAAAAATTCTCTGGAAATATTTTCGTACCTGAATGCTCTCACAGTGTCCACGTAGAAAGAGTTTTCTTTTTGGCATATAGTGGTTGTCTTGACCTCCTCTCTTGTGATTTTAGTCTTTTTGTAGGCGATCCTGCAATAGTCGGCCAAGCGCTTCTTCTCATAAGCTGCCTAACATGGAGTTAACGTGTTCAGATTAATTCAATTGAAATAAAATTATGAACATGATCTACATGCTTTTAAAAATAGATATTATAGATACATATTATAATTAAGTAGCTAAAGATGCAAATCACATGAAGCCAGATAAAATAGAAAATTGTTAAACTTTATTGATGATTAACTAGATTAAAAATATTTCTGTTTTAATTTACTCAAATTTAATGAGAGGTTATTATGTTTGTTGAGCAAAGATTTAGACAAAGTGGAAAAAACTAGGTCATTTTAATTCTGAGTTGATAATTGATATTGTGGTGACCTAAAAAATTCTCATTCTCTGTCTGTCTCCCAAACTGACAGCTGCGTTTGCCTGAGCTCCAGATCTACCACATCACTTCAAAGCATATTTTAAACATTCTAATAAAATAAAAAGATTCCTATAGGAAAGGACCTTGTAAAAAAAACTTTTTTCCATTTTTGCCAGGTTTTTATTTTATTGGACTTGCATTAAAGCGAATGAATTTTTCATAATCAATATATAATGATAGTTCAACTTTTTGAAAAAAAAAAGTCAGAAATATGGAAAAAGAAAATTCAATATTGTATAACTATTGATATGATTGCTTGAACATTTTTGACTCAACTTTATCAAGACAGGAATCCATCTGTAAAGCTTTTGCAACTAGCTATGAGACACCTTGTATACCTAAAAATGTATAAATTATTGAGAAAAAAATCAAAAAGTCTGCCTTGCAACTCACGTTTCGCCAGGCGAATGTGTGTTGTGTTACTTTCATTCATCTTATGAAAGGATTATTCTATTTTGTGCGATTTTAAATTGTCAAAACGGTCCAATTGGCAATTGCATATTTTTTTCACGATCTTTCTCTTACTCTCAATTTTACTGTCCACATCTTTAATCAAGTTTATTATTTTGAATTAAATACGTATTTAATTTTTTATTTGTATTACGAGCTGACACTACTTTAAATTTGTAAAAAAAATAAAATACAAAAATGATCACAACGAAACGAGGATGCCATAAAAATGTGCAATATTCTTTAGTTCTGTGTCTAAAATCATAAAAAAATTAAAGTTTCCACTAAATTTGCGCACACAAAATGAGTCACTAGAATGCGACCTCTATAAATTGGCGTGCGAGGGAGGGCGTCCCTGCCGCGTAACGGAAGTTGCCAGGGTGCAAATTTATTACACAATACATAATGTACAGAATGTCCGGTGACCGGTGTCGTAGCCTTTAACAGAAATTTGGTCGGGCAGCACTGAAGAAACCAAGCAGTAATGGCGGCCGTTCTATCTGTCAAACCGTCAGACAGTAATATCGGTCCATTATTTGCTTTTTCAGCTTCGTAAAACTTTAATACTTCATTGGCAATTGTTCTTGCACCATCCTGGACTGTTTAGGATGTTTTGGACATAATAATTCGGTGTATATTGGTAATCAAGATGTCACAGCTCTCGAGCAAATACAAAATTGAACTGAATGACAGGGCGAAGGGTTACAGCCGGGTGCGGGCGGGGCGGGTTTTAGTTCCAAATTCGCCGCACGCCAATTTACGTTGGGCAAGCAATAGGTATGTACGTATGTATGTCAATGATGTAATATTTTTACGCAATTTAAATAAGAATATATTTTTAAATGTAAATGTGTCAATTTATAACTAAGAAATAGGCACACAAGATGACTAGACTTCAAGTATCTCTCCTTTTAGTGGGAATTCCATCTTAGGCCGGTACCACACTAAGCGTATCTTCTGTCATGGAACGCTGCTACGATATGCACTTATCAAACATGATCTGTCGATCAAATTGCTTTGCCAAATTCACACGACGGAAAAAACGCGGCAGATCATCCGCTTAGTGTGGCACCGGCCTTAGCCAGACCGCTGATCATTTGGGGATGTTTACTTTTATATAGGAATTAGTGGCTGGCGAAAGATGAGTCAGCGCAGGTAAAAAAAAAACACTTAAATATTCACATGACTGCATGTAAAATTTCGTAATTTTGCCGGAAAATTATTTCACATATTGACATAAAATTGTTTGTATTAACGAGCTTTTACTGAAGTAGGTGTAGGTAGACAAAAGAGTAAAATATTAATGTCCTATTTGAGAATTATAACCGCCATTAAGAAACATTAACCCCATAACCAAGCGTACCTGATCTTCCTTAGGTAATGCGTGGAAAGCTCTCGGCGGTCCTCCGGGGAAGAGAGCAGGAAACTTTTCCGTCTCCAATTGTTGCTGGATCCTCTGATATTCGCTCCGGCTCGCGGGGGCTGAAATACAATTCGCAACACGAATTGTATAGTTGACATGATTGTGGAGCAATGCAAAACTAAAATGAACCACTTCTTCTTCTTCTTCTAAGAATGATGAATGTGCCACAATAATAATTATAAAAATCCTGAAACAATGAATATTAACCACTCCTGGGCGCACACTCACATATGAGCAGAAAAATGTGTACCATTTCAGGTGTTAAAAATGACTAATATTCTGCTTACGTAATAGATGAATGATCCCTGAACAGAAAATTAAAAAAAACATTGTATTTTGATTATACACTATAAAGTAATGAAAAGAAAAAAATGTTTTTTTTTACATAAAATATGAAAAAAAAATTTGCCCGGGAAGTGGTTAAAGATATACATAATGATTCTTACAATAGTCTCCTCTCCAAACCCATTCCATGTCCCTTTGACACGTGGCTCCTGGTCGGTTCAGGTCGCACACGGCACACACGCTTGAGTTCACCATGGCCGACGGTTGTAATCTGTTAATTGAAATGAAACATTTATCAACTTTATTATTTTTCATCGCATAATAAAAAATTAATTGCTTTGTATAGAGGAGTCATTAATTTGTTAAAAGGACTGTTTATAAAACATGGTCTTGCAATAGAGGCTTAATGAAATCACACTACAGTGATGAAATTACATTCTACATCAAGATTTTCTTCTTGAGAAATCAAAGCAATGCCCAAATCTCTATATATCCGTCCTCATCAAATTACAAAATTTAAAATAACAACAATACCTATTTGTTAGGATAATATTAGGATACATGGCGCCCACGTCCAAGTGATAAATGATGGGATTCTCCAGCCTGTTGGGATGATCACGAAGAGCTTTTAGCTTTTCTTTAATCTGAGCGCAAGCCTCGTCAAAATTCGTCACCATTTCGAGTGGAACCTTTTCTTCCTCCTCGATGGCGTGCTTCATCACTTTTTCAACTGACTCCAACAATTTGTCAAACATTTCGGGTACCAGTTTGAATCTGCAAGGAATATCCGCTCGGAATACACCTGAAATAATAATTATACATTTAAGAAAAAAAAACATGTGAACACATTCAATACTCTTACAATTATGTGTGTTCAATTAACATTTATGGGCACTGAATGAGTTAGTTGGTCAACATGGTAATGAGTACATATAACACATTTGTCGTATTCTTTTGGTCACATATTTTTCTGAGGATACTATATGTTACATTATCTTCATTTGTCATTAAATACTTGTTTAAGGGCTGGTTGTTTAATCAGTGGTAATGGTAATAGTTAAGAGAAAAGCATAGGTTGTTACGAAAATGGGCTGTTTGATTGGTGGCAAAAATCTATTCTTTTTGCTTAACTATTACTGTTACCCTTGATCTAACAACCGACCCTAAGAAAATATGACATTTTCTATTTTTAAAGAGCAAATTCAGGATACAAATATTATAGTAATTTTCCATATCTGCAATCATCAGTAACATGCCAATATGGTTTGTATTTTGACGTAAATTTTTATTGCTAACAATTTAAGAAATAAAAAAAACACAGTCTGTTCAGAAATTAGTATTTTTTACTATGAAATCACAGAATTATTTAATAATATCTGAGAAAAATATATTAGAGCAGCTTTGTTTATTCACGACTTATACAGCGAAGAAGTCAAAATTTGGGATGATTTGAATTTGGTCTAATAATAAATGCTTGAAAATTCAATAATACATATATAACAGACTCAGCTATCAAGCATGCATATTTATGTTCTCGGGTGTTTCACTTGAATTTTCAGGTTTTTCTACTTTTTATATATAGTAAAATACAATCCAAGCGGATCCTGACCTGATTCCAAAGCTTCTACGTGCCCTCCAACGTACGTCTCGTGCTCCAATAGGTGTCCATCTGGAGTCAACTTGTTGAGTTCTTCTATCTGCTTGTTAGGGAACACAATGTTCGCGTGGAAGGCTTCCACCATCAGGAGAGACTCACACAGAGTGCCGGAGCCTTTTCTCAACACCTGCGATAAATATTTTTATCAGTATAAACGAGCATAAGAGTATATAAAATGACAGTACTTAAAAATTAGAGAATTTATCAGAGAAGTCAATGAAAGTCGAGTATAAATTAAACATTTCCGTTTTTCAACATTTTTTGATTATGGAGTGTTTGTTAAAAGTAAAAATCATTTCCCACATATGAAAATAAAAACACTTATTTTTTTAATTCTGCATTTTTAATTTTTATCAAAAAATTACGACAGAATTTTTCTCTTTTCTCTATTTCTTATAGATATTACCAGAGATATGGATCAAATCATCAAAGCAGAAAGCCCCTGAAACGGCAATTTGGAATCCCCGCATTTTTAAAATATCATTAGTGTAGGAACATAATTGTTACCAAGAATAATTGTTACTGTCTCTATCTCATTTATATCAAATTATATACCTATCTTCTTCCTTATATGTATTATATTCATTAGTGTTTGAAGATAATTTATAGTATAGTAGGTATTCATAAATTGTGGTTATACATGTCACAGTAAAGTGAACAGGTGACGGGCCTCCTGATTGGCTGAGTTAAAAGTGTTGTCATGCGGGCGGCAGTTGATTCGCCGGGGATGTCGTCACCGGCGGCCAATGAACGGATCGGTTGGTGTCGACATCTTTTGGCTTTTAAGACGCGTCGTCGCTACGACGGGCGTTCAGATTCCTCGCAGTATTATTGTACCTAGTTACTGTCAGTCATACATATAAATAAAGTGAAGTTGCATCGCTGTCACTCGAAGTATTTACAAATTAATTATTAACCGCCTGACCCAGTACGGTACATCACATAATTGCTTCTTAGAATCATGCAGGAAAAAAACCTACATTAATTCTTAAAATTATATAGCACCTCTTTTCAATAGTTTTCACATAAATAAAAGTTGTTGAATGTAAAATATTTAGATTGATAATGCCCTCATAAAGCGAAACGCATCACATAAAAATTATAAATGTAGAACTAAAAAACAAGTGTTTTTATTTCGAAATAATAAATTTTAATCTTAAAAATCTTACGAAATAATACTCTTCAACAAGCATCTTACCTCGTCAGGTTCTTGAGGAATAATAGTGCAGAGGGCGAAAATGAATGGATGAACATACTTCATGTACAAATAGTAGGTGGCCACTGCGTCAGATACGGAGTAATTTGATAAAACCTGAATAAAACAAAGGCATGTTGTTACACACATATATTTTTAGGACATATGCACGTGATTCCTGTCAAGATAAAAGAAAGGTTCGAAGGGCAAAGAAAGGGTTATAACATAGACTTACGAAGGTGGTGGATGATGTGTTTAAGGGGAGTACTGGCAGTGGTGCAAGAGGGTGGTGAGGGGAGTGGTGATGCGGAAGGGGGCGTTACTACTAGTGCAATGTCGACCTATCAGCTATTTAAATAATTTTCAATGTTTGCTGCTTTGAGTTGAAATCAAATATTTTTTGAAAAAAAAAATGTGGTGCAGTTTCATATAATTTTATTTAAGCACAGTTTTTACCTGCGGTTGCTCTACGGCCATTCTACACATCTCTTCTGGATCCAACTCCACAGGGTCGTATCTCAACTTGGCCTTTGCAACGGCTTTCAATCCCTGAGATCCAACTGGCAAATATGAATCACGTTTTACCCAACTGAAACACACAAATTATTAAATTTTTCACATTCACACATTATGACTGTTTTCTGGACGAAATCTCTGTAAAAGATATTATGAAATATGTTGCGTGCACTTCGTAATTGGTAAGTACTTAATCAAGTGGTTATTTACAAAGGTCAGAAATAAGGATCTATAGAAATATTTTTCTTGCATATAAAAAGGATACACAACAAATTAAAACTTCATAATGTATTTGAATTAATAATTGCATTTGTATTGATGATTCAATTAAGACACATTTAACTATTTTTTCGCATATCGATATACAAAACAATACTTTAGAACAAAAAATTAAATTACTACAAACTACTTATGTACTTATTATAGAAGAAAAGATAGGTACATATTTATCCTTATTCTTTTTACAAAAAATAAATAATTATATAGGCAAGTGTAATCCAATTAATTCTAGTCAAATTTAAAATATAATACCAAAAGCAATCCATGTGCATTGCGGGCCGGCATAAATATGATCCTTCCCTCGAATTTTGTTTAGAAAATCCAATTTCTTTTTTCATATTCAGTCCGTGGACCAGCGCTCGCGCCTCCACAAAAGGCCAATCAAAGAAATCACCTGTAGGAAATTAATTATTCATCAACATGGCTTAAATATTTTATTGATCATCATCATCATCAATGGCGCTACAACCCAGTGTGGGTCCTGGTCACACCCAGAGCCCGCAGGTCTATTATTGTCGTTATCCATGCATGTGAGAATGTCACAACTTGATTCAAAATCTTATACCATCAGTATCCAAAGCTTTAATTTCATCTTTAGAAGGTTACAAATTTTTCTATAACAATATTGTTAAAATATGACCGAAGATGAGGTATTTGTTACATATGCAGATATACAAAAGAATGACAGGTACAATTATTTATTATATTTCTAAAACAACAAAAAAACTTACCGTTGTACGTGACAAATATGTGAGGTTTCACATCCAAAATATGGTCAAAGAATTTTTGCAATAATGCCATTTCATTAACTTCATTGAAAATTATAAACATTCTGAAATAAAGTGCATATTTTTGAGATGGAGTTTGTTTATATAACAATAAATGTATTATTTATGATTAAAAATGTAACCGGCATAAATTGAAATTATAAAACCCAGTCTCAAAATATTAATTTCATAATTAATTATGAAATTAGAAAATTAGATTATTAGAAAATCCCGGTAATTTGAAATAATTTTTATTTTGAAATTTAATTTGAAATAATTTAAAAAAATTAGATAATTAAAAAATTCCGGTAATTTGAAATAATTTTTAACTTTGAATTGCGAATTAATGGAGTTCTGAATAATTCGAAATGTTTTTTTTTTGGGTGCTTTGAATTTAGAATTAACGAGGTTATTATAAAGAGATATTATTATACATATTGAATATATGATCTACAGACCCTTCAAATTCTGGTTTTGGCGTATATTCAAAATCTTCTACATCTGTTGAAATGATCTCTCGGTTGGTAATCAGGTAACCCTGGCCATCGATCATGTAAGATATCATCATTATCTGATCAGTTTCTCGATCAGGAAATTTCAGAGGAAGCTTGGTGGTCTCTATATCAAATGCAAATACAATGGGATCGGGTCGTTCCAGGAGGTCATCTCTCTTGGTGATGATGGGCAGTTCAGTAATTCCTCGCGGTTTGACGTTGTACCAGGATCCGCAGAATACCTTTACGTCAATAGAAACTCTGACATGGTAAGGCACATCGTGTTCTCTAGAAATTTTATGTTTTGGACAAGTTTATCAAAATTATAAATAAAGTTCATAAATTTAGAATGCAACAAGTTTTAACGATTAATTATCGTGTTAAAATTCGGAAATTTATCGAAGAAGTACGACGTAATATTTTGAAAACAAAATAATCCAGCAGCATCATTTCAAGCAGCAGCAGAAACAATCCAAATGCCTCCTACATAATAGAAAAATAGGTAAAGTGCCTGGACTGCCTACCTTATAAGGGATGTTTTTTTAGAGGTAAAGAACATAAAAATAAAATAAAACACATAAAAATCGTAGTAACGGCCATGGTATTGGCTTTATTGGAAAGATCATTTTATGCCACTAATGTTTAAATATAGGATATTTTTTTAGAGGTTTGTTTTTCAAATTGGTAACACTTTTTACAGCGACAGCCAATTTGACAGATGACAGCTGATTTGTGCTCAGTTTGGTTTGCCATTTCACCATGAATAGACATACACTAGAACAACGTTGCAAATCGTGCTAATTTATTTCGAAAATCGTGGTTTTGTAATCATATTTAAACAGTAATACTGTAAAATTACCTTTCTAATAAAGTCAATGCCATGGCCATTACCATAATTTTTACGTGTTTTATTTAATTTTATATTCCTATACCTCTAAAAAAAAAAAAACATACATATACATATATGTTTCTAGTGTAAACAAACAACCAAGTATTTTTTTAAACTAACGTTAATATGCAGGAATTAATTTTTAAAATGAAATGATGAATTATATGTAATAATAATTTGCCTTAGATTTTCTATGTAATAAAAACATGGAAAATGTAAGTCAAAACACCATTATTTTCTGATGCAAGGTTTATTGATTTGATTGATTTTTAAATAATTCAAAAATATTTGTATTTTTAAATATTTTTTCGATTTGGATAAACATTTGGTAATTATGAATTCTCAAAAAAGAATTGTAAAATTTGAATGCACAGTTTCATAAATAAATTTCTAACCGTATATCTAGAATATTTTCCATGTGGTCGGCTTTCTTCTTTGCGTGTTCTAAGGCTGCAGCACTGGTCAGCGCATTTGTTAACATTTCAGAGTATATTGTGTCTGTTTTCTCCCTCTCTTTATTCTTATTAACTGCGGTTAAAATTTCTTTGCGGACCTTTGTCATATCGTTGGTCGACATGAATGTCAACTTTATGTAACTTTGTTTAAGGCCTGACAAATGGTTTGCCTGGAAACAAATAACGAAACATATTGCTGTTAAATAAATTGTATTTGAGAGAAAAGTGTAACCAGACACATTTTATTACACATGCTGCGCCTAAAATTATTGGTTACACTGGCAGGTAGTGATGGTTAAACCATTATTTTAACTGGTTTTAACAGGTCGCCATATACTTATTGAGAATCAACTCTACATATCTATAATACAAATTAGCTGTTTTGTTTCAATATCTAAATATGTTGAATGATCATAAAATAAATCTTAAATCTTTAATTGATTCAATTGTCATAAAAAGGTACCAACCAGGCAGAAGTGTTATAGTAGGATTATTTTTTTTGTGACCTAAGGACGGATGACCGAACTGAGTCAGTCTCCTCACAATGTATTCTCTGTAAAGATTCATTTTTAGTATCATATAAAACTATAAGGCCCGGTTGTTTCAAGTTCGATCAAAGTAAGCGGTCGACCAAAGCATAGATTTTTACGAAAACGGATCGTCTGATTGGTGGAGAACGTAAAAATCTATGCTTTAAAAGAACGCTTACTTTGATCGAACTTGAAACAACCGGCCCTAAGTTAGGGAAAATAAACATACCAAATCTAAGTCCTCTTTTTCAACTGTCTCAATTTTTGCAATAATCCCAGCAAACTTTTTGGTCAAAAACATTATAACTTCTTGTTCACATTCTTTGCGAGCGTTTATAAGGAAATATGGTTGAAAAGCCAGCGACACTTTGAACCGTGATCCGTCCATTTCAATGAAATAGTAATCCATGGCTGCTATAAGTCGTCTGTCTTCATCTAGAATTTCAGTCTGTGACAGAAAACATTAATAAATAAAAAAGCTAACGAATTATATACAAATTTTATGAAATTTATTTATTGTTTAATATTTACCGTGTGCATATTTAACAGAAAGCCAGTTCTTTCGCGAACATCACGCAATCTTTCAAATCCATATTTGGAATCTATTTTGTCATTCTCTAATGCTATTCGTATTCTTGATTCTGATGTATCCTCTCTGAAATTTTTTTTAATAATATTTAAATGGTTAAATTTTAATAAGTTTACGTACCCTTCAAAAACAAAACCTACCGATATGCTGCAGAAAATCCATCACCCTTGGAAGATTCACCTTTATCTGAACGATATTTTCCCGTGTTTTGCCAAACCATTTTTAATAATATTTACTGCACATTTTAACCCCAAAAGCGAACTAAAAAGTTTATTTGGACTTGTACAAACGTCAAATATTTAGGCGCCAATTCGCTTGTCATAAAATACAATATGGCATTTTCAAGTTCGTTTTTCGGCCAGGTGAGAAAAAAATTCTGAGTAAGTACTGTTTAAATAGATGGCGGCATTTTTAAAATTACGTGACCACAAGATATTTTATTATGTGACCCCATAATAGAATTCTTTTATTTTATCGATGAGATTTCTTTTAAATTAGTTTGACCGAATAAATAAAGGATTACATGCACTACAGTTGAACTAACCTTCTACTTCATTCCGTTGGGCTTTCTTTGGGGACCAAAGCAAAGACAAGAAAAATTAAAATGGTCGAAAATTTATGACATGTCATTTCCTGAGAGTTTTAATTTAAAAAAAAAATACATCTTTGATGAATGGAAAAATAAATGGAATATTTTCTATAGGTAATAATAATCATTTTATTTACTTATTACTTTATTAAATAAAAAAATTAAAGCTTTTCTTCTTTGTTTGGCCCATACTTAAATACTATAATGCCCTATGTTTATAATATTAATTTAATTGTGTCTTGAATTAATAGGACCACCATTAAAAAGTAATCATTGTGTTAAGATTCTGTCATAGATTATCCTATGAAAGTAACATTTTATGTTAAAGGCCTTCAAAATTGTATTCGAGTAATTGAGCATTTATTCATATATTCTTATCACTTAAGAAAGTATTTATTGGAAATAAAAAACCTTATTTCAGTGTTCCATTATTTTTATTCACCGAAAAACTATAGCGGATAGCAGTTGTTTATGTATTTTGATAGAGGTATTTCTTTAGTTATTGATTTTTGACAAATATTGTTATTTTATTATTCTTCTTCTTCTTCAGCCTTCATCTCTCCACTATTGGATAAAGATAGGCCTCTCTATATTGTAATAAAAATCATTAATGTTTTTATATTTAATATAAATTAAGTAGATAACTTACTAGAGAATTAAATTCTTATTTTCTTAAGTATATTATGTGAGTGGCGTTTGAAGGACACAAAAAGTTGTAGGTATGTGTGGAGTTGAAATAAAATTAGAATTTTTATTGATTAACATCGGACACTAAACCAAGAACTAATTCGCAAAGTTTAGGCTTTTGAGATGTGGCTCTATAGACGCGTACTGAAAGTTTCCTGTTTGGATAGAGTGATGAATGTTGAATTTCTCTGGCTTCTGGGTGGTGAAGTCTGGCATGGAAAAAGACCGAGAAATGCTGAGGACCATCAAGATAAGAAAACTTGAATATCTTGGACACGTTATGAGAGGACCAAAGGATAGTCTAAACCAACTCATCATCCAGGGGAAATAGGTGGTAAAAGAAGCGTAGGAAGCGCCACATCTCATGGGTGGGGAGCTTGAGAAACAAGCGTAACTCGACTGAGTTGTTAAGTGCGGCGGTGAATAAGAGTGGTAATCGCCATTATGATTGCCGACCTCCGATAGGAGACGGCACTATAAGAAGAAGAATTGATTTACATAATATTTACAAATTATTATTTATTGGGACAGATGATGGGACAGACGACAGAAGAAAGAAATAATAGTTATATCCATATTTTAACTGTATATTTAATTTATTTTATATTTATAAATAAAAGTTATTTGTAGTGTCATTTTACAGGAAATGGAATTTAACAAGGAAATTAATCACGAGCAGAAAAAGACCGAAAATGAAAAAACGAACGATTCGGACCGTTATTGGCAAGACCCGTCGGAGACACACAGGTTTTGTTCAAAAATGTATTATTATTGAGGAAAACGTAGTTCATTAAATAATAAACTAATATTAATATCGAGAATTTGTGTTCTATACCCCACTTAAGTAGATTAATAATCTCAAAATAGACATTTCTAGAATATATATTGCATTTTTTTGTATACATTTACCTACCGTTATCTTATAAGTCACTGGCTAAATTGAAGATTACGGGTTTCAAGCCGATTTTCCCAAAAGTAAGTACCTATCCACGATATGGTTGTATCCTGATTTCAAAATAAAATAATATTGACTGCCAAGCAAGTATTAAATTAGTTATTAATTACACTTTAAAGTTTCCGTAATTTCATCATACATTTTGACATTTGAGAAGCTTTATCTAAGGACATAATGTAAATCATAGACAAAATGTGTGGTGGGATTTTCGAAATTTTAAAGTTTATTATCTTTTTTATTACTTGATTGGCAATCAATTTTATTATTTTCTGAAATCAAGACACTCAACTATTTCCAGAATATTTACTCTAGAAAAGATCGGTTATGGTGCCCACATTCTTCAATTATGCCTTAGTCACCTCAGTCATTATGACCCAATATTGAAAAAATACTGTTACGAATATAATCTTACCTGTATACATTTCCATATTTCAGATCAATACTCATCACAAAAGATGGCCACAACACTGACCCCAATGAAAACATATTGTGGGATGGTAAAATTTAATTTATAATTTATAGATACCTAACATTTTTTTTAAATAATGTGACATCAAATTTTTATTTTTGCAACATTTTTAAATTTTTTTGAAATGTTGACATTGATGTATGTACATGTAAATTGTTCATAATCTCGTACATGGTGTAATAGAGTAAGTAGACACCTACACAATACTTCGCAAGTAAATGTCTGCTTAATTTATGAGTTGAAAATGTTATAAAATCAATGTCTTATCCCAATTATAATAATTTCGTTGTCTGTCCGTCCGTCCGTCCATCTGTCTGTCTGTCCCCGTAACTTCGTGTAACTTCCGTAATTTGTTTTATAAAAACATTTTATTTTTTGGTTTATTTTTATTTCTTTATTTTAAAAAAATTTTTTTTTATATAAAATAAATAAATACCTAAGTACTCATTCTTTAGGAACCGACATGTAAAAGTACCATCATTTTGACGGGTTACAGCTAGTTATTAATAGTTACTGAGATATACGACATAAATGTTTACTTTTATTTTGATACTAGCTGTAAACCTGTGAAAAATCACGGGACATATAATAATTAATAACGATCCTTGCGTGTAACCCGAACCGCGCGCTGATTAACATGTCACACTCGGACACCCGGGCCTCATTAGCGGCTAGTATCATCAGTTGTTTTAATTCCTGCCTAATTCCAGTGAGTTACGGACAGATGGACATTCGAAATTAAGATAGTTGATGACTTATCTTCTGTTAAACGTTGGAAAATCTTTAAAGAAACATTATATCGAAATTAAAAAAATCATTCGCTCACACGTCAAATAGAATAATTTAAACCTTGTAGAGTTTTTAAAAATATTTTTGAATATTTTTTTACTATCATTGCAGTAACTTATATCGATTACGAAAAATTCATTCGTTTCAATACAAGTTAAATAAAATGATAAAAATGCTGCAAAAATTCCAACAGTCCAACGACAGGGAATGAATTTTTCATATTCGATATTAGGTCTACTGTAATGATAGTCCAACGTTTTACAAAAAATAAGACAGAAATATTGAAAAAAAATGCAAATTTTGATGTCGCATATCTCCATAGTTACTTGAACATTTTGGACTCATAGTCAAAGCAGGAATCCACCTGTAAAGTATTGTGGACTAGCTCCGTTACACCTTGTATACCTAATGCACACTGTCAGGGAGGATGACGACGAGTTTCCAGTATCTATAGCAGTGTCATATATTATGTTTTTCGCAGAACTATTTCTTCCAAAGCGAGGTATCAGTGTCACCAGCAAGCCGCTTGAAGATACTTTCCATCGAGCCATCGGACCCATCCTCACTGTTGGACAGCTGTTCGGCATTATGCCCGTGGTGGGCGTTCTCGAGAAAGATCCATCGTTTCTGAGGTTAACTTCATACTTCTTATATTTTTTCAAATTCATTTTGTGACGACATTTTACAAATTAAATAATAAATAATGTCAAAAAAAATTGCAGTGACAATAACTGTAATAGAATTAGTAAAAATATACATTGTTTTCACCACTTATATATTGAAAAAATCAACATCGTATCGCATACTAACAAATTAAAAATCAAAAATCGAAGTATAAACAATAAAAATATTAAAAATAATAAATTTTGATGTTGGAGTTAAGGGTGTTTAAGTAGCAATAATTATTCCCAATTTGCGAATCATCTTTTAGTCATGGATCGTTCTTTTGACATTAATAAAGGTTTACAAATTTTACATACAAATTATGCAGAATTACAGTGAGATAAAGTGTAAATATTAAATTGAATATTATAAATAACCAGGTCCTTTTTATAAATAATTATCTTTTAAATTTTTATTCGTTTTCGATCTTAATTATTTATTCATTTACTATTTATTATTTTTTATATTTTTATTGTCTATATTTTGATATTTTATTTTTTATTTGAGTTTGGCCCTGTTGATATTTTTAATATATAAGTGGTGAAAACAAAGTATATTTTATAAATTATATAAATAAATAATTTTGTTTTAACCACGATTAATTTTTATTAGGTACAAATACTGTACATGTTCCGAAAGCGATATTCCCTTCTACATGACAAGAAATGTACTATAACAAAATTTTCAGTAGTTATAAATTTAGTATAATTTTTGTGAAAAAATTACTAATTTCCATAGCTTTAAAATAAGCGTTTGATTCGTGAAGGATGGGGTTTAATTGACAGGAATATGGATGCGATGGATGTGAAAAAATTACTAATTTCCATAGCTTTAAAATAAGCGTTTGACTCGTGAAGGATTGGGTTAAATTGACAGGAATATGGATGCGAGACGGGGGGTAATTGGGGATGATTCTAAATGGACTGTATACGAAAGAATTGTATACGAAGAAGAAGAAAGGGAAAAAGAAGCTTGACCACCTGCCGCAGCGTATTCTTTTTCTTCTAATAATTGAGAAACAACGAAAGAAATCTATGCCAGTGAAACCTACACATCAGAACCGACGATATGTTCCGATAATCACCCGATGTTGGCGATGTCCTTTTGCATGGAAATTGCTAGTACAAATATTTCTATCCTGTTATCATTCTAATTTGTAGATTCGAGCGCAAAAATTGGAGGATGGCAAACTGCGTATTTTTTTTGACGGGAGGCGGCTTCTTGTCCATTCTATCCTTTATGCACATGGTGCATTCAGGTTTCAGTGTTGACAATGCAGGTGAGTTCGCTGTCATTCCGTAGATTCCTATAGAAAGTCTGACAATATATTTACGTAGGAAAATTGGCCTCGATGAATGCTTGAAAATTTTAAAAAGCAAACTAAAGCTGTGTGCGCACATTTCGAAATAATTAATTCTATATTCTTTAACAATATTTTTGTATGTATGTTCTGAGAACACAACTAATGAATTTTATTCTCAAAGGGATAATAATAAATATTAATTAAGATAAATTATAGAAGTCTCACAGAGACAAAGTTATTTATATGGGAAACATAATTTATAATTCTAGCTTGGTCCATTCGAATATATGAAAGAAACTGATTTAGAACATATTATATACACATTTAAAAAATTT
Source organism: Agrypnia vestita (assembly GCA_016648135.1). Taxonomy (NCBI): domain Eukaryota; kingdom Metazoa; phylum Arthropoda; class Insecta; order Trichoptera; family Phryganeidae; genus Agrypnia; species Agrypnia vestita. The sequence continues at coordinate 28,699 of JADDOH010002884.1, forward strand.
GATGTGTGGATATTCTTACGGTGAAATTGGTGAAGTTATTAGTGTATTAGTTTTAGTTACTTTGAAAATAGTAAGAATATTGATGTGACACGTATTCCGTGTTCGCATCTCTATTAAATTAAATATTATATATATATATATATTATATATAATATATATATATATAAATAAATATTGTTTACCAAATAAATTGAATTATATTGTTTGAACGTGCTGGGATCCTTATCATATCTTCACTTATTTTGCAAATTCCTTGTAAATCGCATCCATGGTTCTCTCGTCCAGGAATGCTGGTTTTCTACGGCAGCAGCTTCCTGGTCCAGATCCTGTTCCTCCGCCTGTCTGCGGGGTGGGCGGCGCTGGGGCGGGAGATAGCCAGGGTGGAGGAAGTGTCCTCCCTCACCCCGCGACCATTCCGCGGGGGTGACTTCACCCTGAGGACGAAGTTTAGTTGCTGCTGCTTTACTGTACTTTTCTTGGCCTTCGGTTTGTTGATGAGAAACATCTCGCATTTTCAAAAATATATTTTTTATTATTATTTTTTACAATACAGTACGTCATACATCACCAAATCAAATAGATATTATGAACCATCCAGTTCTAACTGATCAATTCCTTGTCGACAATTTAGCACCACGTCTGGTGCCTATACGTTTGCCTTGTTTAAAGAAAAATTAAAAATAAAATAAATTAACACAACTTCTTCATCTTCTTCTTATGGTGCCATCTCCTATTGGAGGTCGGTGATTATTCTGGCGATTGCGATTTTTTTTACCGCCGCGCGGAACAACTCAGTTACGCTTATACCAGTCCCTCAAGTTACGTAGCCATGAGATGCAGTGTCTTCCTAGGCTTCTTTACTGTAACAGAATTTTAGTAAACTTAGTGAAAACCACTACCAAATCTATCGGTTTCGAGACGTACCCGTCTCTTCGTCAGGACCAACACTACACTACTATATTCACAACACTATACACCCAAACCATAGTATTGTTAAACTATCACCAATATTGATCACATGCGTGTTAATCTTGTCAGAGACAAGCATGCACTGATTATAGTCTACTGAACAATTCAAGAATCTAACGAGAGAGAGTGAGTAGTGGTTTTTACTAAATTTACTAACATTCTGTTATTATGTCTACCCACAAAGTTAATACTTTAAATATTAATCATATTAATGATATTCTTTACTACAGTTTGGTCCTCTCATCTCATAATACGCCAAGATACTCGAACTATCAAGACCTTTCTTGTCTTGTTAGTTCGCAGCACTTCTCGGGCTTTTTCCTTACGCCGGATGACTTCAACATTCGTCACTCTATCCACCCAGGAAACTTTGAATATGCGTCTATAGAGCTACATCTCAAAAGCCTCGACTTGGCGAATCAGTTCTTGGTTTAGTGTCCGTACCTCCATATAAAAGAATGACAAAAATATATCACCGAACCATACGCATTCTTAGTTGTAGGCTTAGTTCACGGTTAGAAAATAACGATCACATTTTGAGAAACACACTTCCTGGGATGGATCCCAGATCTCGTTCACCCATGCAATTAAGTAAACAAATTCACGTGAACGTTATTGAAAATAAACAGTCAGATTGTCTGGAAAACTTCAAGAAAATGATTTTCCTACTTTTTTCTGATAGTTGAGCATATCTTGTGCATCATGTCCGGAGTCGCCAATGCCTACAACTGCGATGACACAAATCCTGTCGTCAAGGGACACTACATCACTGCTTTCCCACAAGTCTTCTCCTGGACAGATTATGCTCACTGGAAGGCGCTAGTTCTGCAGGTACACAAATGTAATTTTCAATTATAATATCATCTTGAGCTTGACGTCCATTGCAAAAATACGTAACATACGTAACAGACAATTCGCATCCCTATATTTAAACGAGGACAAATAAAAAAATTCGTTTTTGAGTTAATAATACAGAAATATTATGACCTCATCAAAAATATCATACCTCTAAACGAACTGTAAATTTTAAAACAGAAAATACAATCTTAATTTTGCATATTTCATACATAATAATAGGTAGGTATGTGACATTTCGAGACAATACTATTTTTAGTTGATTTAGTCTCCAATTTTGATAAATATTTAGTTGCAGTGTATTCATGTATATAATACATATTAGTAACATAATACATAGAAAGTCTATCACGCAAAAATATTTGATCACAAGTCTTACCCAAAATGAATTTAAAAGTCATTAAATAATCCTTGGATTTCTGTTTATTATTTTCAATGCTCTCTTGAATAAATTTAATCTAGTTATAATCTTACGTAGGTATAATAATAATGTATATGACGAGTTATTTCATTCTTGATGTAAATACTTGTTTATCTAGACTTAGAATGATATCTCAAAAAATCTTTTAAAAATACAATTTCCTTCTAATATTATAACAAATACATTATTCTTAATATTTAAAGCATTAACAAAATTCAGATCAGAATTCAAAAGGTCAGGCATTTCAACAAAATGTTAGTTATGTTAGTATATAACTAGTAACTGAGATTTTAGTCTACCGGTTTCGAGACGTCTCTTCGTCAGGACACTACACCAGCATGCAAATAACACTACATACCACAACCACAGTAATTGTGAAAAGTAGGTACTATGGTTGTTGTGTGTAGTGTTGTTTGTATGCTAGTGTAGTGGTTGTCCTGGCGAAGAGATGGGTACGTTATGAAATCGGTAGATTATAATCTCAGTAAGTTATTATATATGTACTAACATAATTAACATTTTGATATAAAATACAAATTATAGGGCGCAATAAGAAAAATGTAATAGTTTTCTACCCACTTTATTTAATTTCATTCTGAGAATTGAAACTAATCAGAATGCCATTTTTTGATGTGTCATAGGGGGGTGCTAGGGTGTCACTAGGGATGCGAATTGGTATATGATCGAAGCTTTTGTATAAATGATTGTAATAAATGTTTAGAAAACTTTACATTACAAAGTGAAGTAATTTTTTCAATAATATCTTTACAATGATGTTGATTTTCTTACAGATCCTGAACCTGTCAGCAACGTTCCTCTGGAACTTCATGGACCTATTTATCATATTGCTGTCACTTGGTTTAGCCAACAGCTTCGAACAGCTCAACAGAACTCTTGAATATGCCATGAAAAAGGTAAGAAAAATCTTGCAAAGAGTTACATTTAACGTAAATTAATAAAGATTTCAAAATTATTAGAGTTTTGAGAAAATACACATTGTCAACCCATATTTCATATAAAAACATACCTAGTAAAATTTGTTATAAACATATAAAAGAATTATATTAATTAAACAGTCGATGTTAGGCGAACCTAGCTTTGTTAAATTGAACAATACTACTTTTTAATGTTTTGTCTCAAAGTAAAATTAGTCCAATAAAAAGTTAAAATATTTGCATACACTTTATATGCAAGCTGTGGAAATTTTGTGAAACAATCTATACATTTTTTTTTCTTCAACAATGGATCGAATTAAAGAAAAAAACTTGGTTGAGAAAGTCGAATTTTATCAAGAAAATGATAGATATTTTAGATACACCCTCATTGTGCTAAAACGTTGATTAGAATATTAAAGAGATGAGATCATAGTTTTTTTTATGTCCGCTGTAATCACAAAACGTTACATTTACTAATTTATTTATTTTTCAACTACGTACGTGAAATATTCTAAAATGAAATACATGGGAATTAATATCTTCATTTACTTTTGTCTAGTGCGCAATGGAGAAGTTTCATGATGTTGATAATACTGTATTTAACTTAATGGAAATAAAATATAGATTAAAACTAAAAAACCGGTGAAAAAATTGTTGAAATCTGTCAATAAATAACAGGGAAAATAATAAGTGTATTTCAGCGCGGAATGATTCGATTTCGATAATACGCCTGTGACGTCACGCGTCCGGAGCACCTGCCGCGATGTATACCGGGTACGAGAGATGACGTCACGCGACTCCACCAGACGGAACAACATTATTCATGCAAAACGCAAATTTAAAATTCTATAACTTTGTTACTTGTTGCGATATCTTAATTTTACTTTCAGACTTTTGTTCAATTTTACTCAAATGTTAATTTCCACTCTAATAAAAACTAATAAAAAAACTACACGAAGTACCTACCTAACTCACAGAAAGTAAATCGAAAAGGATTACTTTACAGCAAAAACTTGTAAGGACTCTAGCAGTCTGGTATACCATAGACAAAAGAGATACTCGGAGACAGAAACAAATGAATGTTTATTATTTTAATTAGAATTTCGCCGAGCACTTTTGGCGAGCTGCTCGCAATGAGTATGCTCAGATGGCGCTGTTGGTGAGGAAGGTGGATGACGCCGTCAACCACATCACTATGATGTCTTTTTCGGAGAACCTGTATATCATCTGTCGACAGCTTTTTCACAGCGTTAAGTGAGTACTTACGTTCTTAATATTTGCATTTTGCTTTAGCCGTAAAATCAATAACGATCGATTGGTAGGTAGGTCCTACATAGGTCCTTAAATGTTGGTTGGTTTAATCTTACCTCTGTATAAATGAAAAAAAAAACAACTAATGGTTCATTGCTATGTATGCACAGATTATTATTTGTGAATACATATCAACTATTAATAGGTAGGTATTATTTTATTAAAACTACGAAGAACGAGTTAAAATCATAGATTACTTTTTAAGTGTACATGTGGGAAGGCTTTTTTACATATTTAGAATTAATCCATTAATATAATTAAAAAATAAAAATGCCTATTATTATTTTTTTAATGTTTAAGAAACGATTAAAATATTCAGTTGTTTTGCTCTTCTCAATAAAATTAATCTAAACAATTTTTAAATCAACGTGATAAATGAGCACAACCCAGGTGAGGGGATAAAAAAACTTGCCTCAAATGGAAGAACTGAAAAAATAGATTGTGTAGAAGTGAATCGGTTGGTACAGTTTTATCTCCAGGCAGAGACAATCTTTAAATTGATGACTGAAGCAAGTATATAACGGATCGCTCGCTATCCGCAAGATTTCGTCTATCATGGATATGCACTTTTTCAGGTTGCAAAGATATAGAAAAAAATTATATCACCTACATACATATTACAAATGAACTTTTTTTCTTGCAGGGTCGGAAATGTGGACGACCCAAATGCGTGTTGGAAATCCAAAAATGGGTGAGTCGCATCCATAAATTTAAATGCATATGCGAATTGTATATCATTGTGAAAGAGGGATAAGTATACAAAAGTTTCTGTCGTGCTGGAAAAATAAAACTATAATGGCTGGCATTCGTTCGCTGCGTGTCTAGAGTACCTACCAACTGACTTTTCCTGGTTCGGCTTTAGCGAGCTTTAACCTTAAATTTAACAATGTTGATCGCATGCCTGGCTAAAGCGGTATCTATAATAAGACTACATAGTATTGGTTGTCATTTAAAAAAAAAAACCGACTAAAATACATACCTAGGTCCACCGTCGATAGTTTTTATATGACCCATGCGAAAAAATACTATTGACGCGTACCTATATCCAAATTTGACTCAGTATTTGATTGTGAAATCCAGCGTTGATTTAATCGCATTTTTCAGATTATTCGGCGGTATAGCGGGATCCGTGTACTTCGTTTTTTCCTTCAGTTTCCTCGTGGCTCGCTTCTTGGCCGTAGTCATGTACTCTTCTCGCGTCCACCTGGCGTCCCGTCAGCCCCTCGGTACCCTCTACTACGTCTCTCCGAAGCTCGACAGCGTGGAGGTTAGTCACATGTCATCATATTATTGCTATGATATTATTAACCAAGATAAAATCAAAATATTGTAATATTCTCCATATTTCGAGTTTATTTTACACGTTACCAGTGGCCTAGTATTAATTTCATCGATTCGACATTACTCTATATTTATTACCAATCATAAGTGATACGAAGAGGGTGACATCTACCTACCTACGCGTCGGTATCGATCCATCTTTTTAGGATCAAGAAACAAATTATAAATCAATAAAATTTATAAGATTTAGTATTATTTACAGTAGAGGTTTGCAAATATTGTCACCGAAACTCCGTTTTAATTTGTTGTAGGTAAATTGTTATGGTGTTGATCCTTACTTAATAATATGTGTTTTAGGTCCAAAGATTTTTAGACCACGTGACGTCAGACACCATCGCTCTTACTGGACTCAACTTCTTTCAAATCACCAGAAGTCTAATCCTAACGGTAAGAGGTCTTTTCAATATAAAATAGGTACTTTCTGATTTAATTTTAATTAGTGGATTGGCGGGTTCTCAAAACATTTGCACAGGCAAGAAAATCTGTTCATGAAAATCTTTATCAAATATTTATTACTTAATTGCATTGTGTCTATTGAGGGGTTGCACCACCTCGGGAGACTAAAATTTACGTAGAAATTGGGTATTATTTTTACAAGGTCATTAATTTTTTAATTTTTTTTATTGGCACTTATTAAGGGTACGTATTAAACTATTAGTTTATTGGAAAATAAAAAAAAGCTGCATTACGTATCTTTCCGTAAAACTCCTCGTCCGTGACTGACATGTAACTTTCTCCGGAGCACGTTTGTTCGGGACTGAAAAAAGATCATGTAAACATTTAGAAATGAAATATATACAAGGTAGAATACGGATTTTTTAATCCAATTTAGCATTTGTAAAAAAATTTGATTTTAATTTTATAAAGATCATTTTTTCCAAATCGGATATGCTACATTTCAGATATTTAAATTCTAAATAAGTACATACAATGTTCTTCTTTTCTATCTCGAACAAACGTGCGCCGGCGAAAGAACCGCGTGTCACAGAATAAGAGCTCTACGGAAATGAGAAACAACGCGGCCATTTTATGTTTATTTTGAAAAATTTTCCAATAAAACAATAGTTTAATATGTATCCTTAATGATTGCTTATAAAATATATATAAAAATAATTGATAACCTCATAAAAAAATCATTCAATTTCTACCTAAATGTTACTCTCCCAGGGTCGCGTAATTTTTATTTACCCGATTAAGCCTGATTTTTAGATTGGTTTTAACATTATTAATTATTTTTATAGATTGCTGGCACTGTTGTCACATACGAACTGGTGATGGTGCAGTTCAACATGCCTCAAACGTCTCTGATCGTGTACAACAACACGTGCGATGTGGCACTAAATGCCACAATAGCGACTTAATAAAAACTGACGTATTTAAATGATCCGACCACCTACAAACGCAAACCAATTTACTGTTTTTAGATATGATTTTTTACAATGATATTAAATCATTGAAGATGTACACAATACTTTATGGGTATAGGACAAAAAATGAGAGCAATGTGTCATCCATATTAATATAGCCATATCAATACAGTCCATATTAATATAGTCACAAAAACGTGTTGCAATGGAATTCAAGCTGTCACATATGACACATTGCTTTCGTTTTGTAGTCTGCCTACATTTGGTAACCGCTTTGTTGGCTTCTGTTTGAGTAATTTTACTCCTTATATATGTTACAGTGAATCTGATTTTCTAGTGAGTCCATCATTCACTGGCATTTTAGAGAAAGTATATTCAAGGTCATTGTTATCATATTCAAAGAGTTTTTCACCAATAGAAATGAATACAATATTTTAACTTGCACTTACTAGTGAATTTATTGGTTTCCGAACTGTCAAAAATCAAATTTGACAAGTCTGAAATCCGTTTCCGTAAAAATCTATGCTTTTAAACGAACTTTTATTTATCCAAATTGAAACAACCGGGCCTTGAATAACAATTTAATAAGTCATTGCGTGAACAAGGTTCTTACTGCATTATTAATTTCTTCTGTGCAAATCAACATTATGTAGGTAACGGATATTATTAAAATAGTCATTTTGAAGTGTTGAAAGTTTCGTCTGCACCAATTCTTCATTATATGATTTTATAACAAGATTCTAATGGCACATGGACCTTGTTTTTCAAAATTTATTTTGCGTTTTGTGTCTCATTCTACACTAGTCTAGTCCAAAGTCATCACAAAGCGACAGTATTTCTAATTTTTATCCTTTGAGCGATAGCATATTCTCTATTCTGTGGCGATAGTTCTGTTTCTCGAACTGTCACACTTCTAGACTGGTCTTTGATATTCAATGATTAGTTTAGGTAGGTAACTAAAACGTAATATATTTTTAAAATTTTAATCGCGAACACTTACGAAATTCTGATCATCTTATAATTCAAAAGACAGTCGATTAAACTCATAAAAATGATACGGTGCGAGCTAGCTTCACGTCTGTCACCGACGTCGAGCCGAGTAAGTTTGCGAACTTAAAAACCGCGCACTTTATGTTGTACGTCTACCACCCGTGCTTTACACGTGCGCAAACAAGAAACGCAAACGACATTAGACACATTTTTGATAAAAAGATAGAAAATTGGAAATGCGGAAGAATCTGAATGAATTCAAACGTAAATGATGACTTAGAATCTCTTTGATTTTTGTATTTTTCGCATCGAGTGTTTGTTACTTGACGCACTTTTAAAGGTTCATTTAAAATTAATAATACCGGGTGTATGTTTATTTATGTTTCTATATTTGTAAGAAATAAACTTTTGTTGTATTGTTATAAAAAAAACATATTTAATAAACTTAATTGACAAAATACATATTCATTAATAAAAATTTTCCCTTAACCCCCCAATATTTACATGGTGACATAACCTCGTTTTGTTCCGGCAGTCGTCAGATATCATAAAAAACCCGAGTGCGCGATCTTTCAGCCGACACCTTACTTCGCGATTCGTATTCGTTTTGCGGTGCCGCTGTCCTATTTTAATTTAGGAGTTAAAATAGGACCGCAAAATGAATAAAAATCGCCTAGTGTAGTGCCGCCTTTATACTTTCTACGCTTTAAGAATTACGTGTACAAATTGATGGTTTCACCGATATATTGTCTATGCTTTGAGCAATGTATTTTCACGGATTATGTGTAGTGAATCTGAGAATTCGTTGATTTAGATGTTTTCACTGCCCCCACTCTGCCCGACCGGGAAAAGTACATTTTTACTAGTGAAAGTATAGTCTCACTAAAAATGCAAATTCGCTGTAACATATACAATGTTTAAATGTATAATCTCTAATATATAGTTTTTTGTTTGTGTTTTATTTCTTACGTGCAATATATAAATTTTATTTCTAATATGTAGTCTTGCTAATGTCTAAACTTAAAAAAAAACTGTACAGGTAGGAATTGTCTATTGAAGCAACTACCTTCATTTATATGTATAAATAACTTTAAACGAAATAAATAAATAATAATAATAATAATTACGTCCTAAGTCGGCGACTAGGAACACTCAAAGTTAAAAAATTCCTATCTACCTTCATTATGAATCGAAAATGTTCAAGCAACAATGTCCTAATATCAATACTTATGATAGAGAAATAGATAAACGACTTCAAAGTTTGCATTTTTTCAATATTTCTAACATTTCATCTTGGCATATTATCAAAGTAACTTTTATAAAACAGCAAAAATGAATTCGCTTCATTACAAGTAAAATAAAATGATTGATTTCTTTGAAATTTGAAATATATTAAGGTTTTTATCGTTTTATTTGATTTGCATTAAACCGAATGAATTTTTGATGTTCGATACAAGTTACTTTAATGATTGTGCAATGTTTTACAGAAGATCAAATAAAAAATCTAACTTTTTAGTTGCTCTAAAATTTTCGACCCATAATTTAGGTAGGGATCTTTAAAGAAATAAATCTTAAAAGATCTACCTTTAAAGAAAGCGTGGACTACCTCTGTTACACCCTGTATGTTAAAAGGTATATAAATTGCAATCTCAAAAAATATTTTTGTCAATTTCAAATGTTGAAATTATTTTTGCAAATATGACTATTATCAAACAAAAGATAAGCGTTCTGTATACCTACAACTATGAAATTTAGTATTATATAAATTAACCACTCTTCGGTAAAAAGATATTGCTATATTATCAAACATAATAATTTCGTTGTCTGTCCGTCTGTCCATCCGTCCGTCCGTCTGTCTGTCTGTCCCTGTAACTTCGTAATTTCGTTCGAATTCACGGCTAAAAAACCAAAAAAAAACAGCCGGAGATGGGATTGAACCCCGGGCCAGCAAACCCGAAGGCGGCAACGACAGCGATGTTGCCATCGTTGAGCCTGCATTACCCATCAAAAATAGAGTACATATAGGACTTAGCAAAGGCGCGAACCGTTTCATTTTCCGCCCAATCGTCGGCAGAGGAAATATCAAAAAGTTCAAATATTTCGATAAAAGTCGTTATTACTATTTCATGGGTGTCGGCTATAAGTAAGTAAATACTTATTCTTTAGGAACAGGCATGTAAAATAACCGTCATTTTTGACGGGTTACAGCTAGTATTTAAATAAATAGAATGTTAGAAATGCACTTTAAGTAGTAAATATATTAAATCCTTCGTTCTTTTTCTTCTCGTACCCTCAACGAAAGTTGGCTATGATAAGATGCCGAATCTTTTTTATTTATTTATTTTTTATTTTATTTTGGAAAACATATAGTACAATGTATTAAAAAATATATATAATACCGAAAAAATATTCATTTAGCATGACCAGTGAAGTTTCCTCGAAGCTGGTAAAAAATACTAAGTAAAAAAATGATAAAGAACGTGTGATAAAAGTTTAAATTATGATAATCATTTTGCGATCTCAATGATGTTTTCAGCGAGACTTATTGTTTTATTTATTTATTTATCTTTGGGAAAGTTGATCTTAAAATTAACGTAAACATGTGATTAAAAAAATAGTAAACCACGCTAATTATGAACCTTCCACCGTCGATTGTTAATAATATGAGTACAAGTGTGACAATATAAGATCGTATTTGGTTACAAAATATGTTGAGCAGGGGTGGGGACGATGGAGTGGGACGTAGGATTAGGACAAAGAAACGAAGGATGGGATTAGACGACAAGTCAGGAAAGAGTCGATCTTCAGATTTGATGACCAGGCCGTTCTGGCGGCCATGGAAGAGGACGAAATTTACCCCACTAGGACACTCTTCGCCCGTGGAGTCGACCGGCTCAAAGAAAGAGAGAAAGAGTAATTGACGTTAATGGTAACTACCTCCCAGAATGATAATTGTTCATAATATATTTTGAGTTTGTTTACGTTTTTGCTTGTTACAATTAATTATGCATCAATTAAATGGCCGTATTCTGAAATGAGCAATATTATTATTTTTGAATCTTGACAGTTATTGTATAAAATTGTGATGCAGCCAATTTTAACGTTTAAAGTTGGACAGGTTTAAAATTAATGAATTCAATCAATCAGAAAGTTATTCATAATTACGAATGGTGTGGGGTTTGTTTCGGTTTCCAAACATTTCTTCATTCGATCACCACAAAAATATTTCGACCATTTTATCCACATCAAAACCTCCGTCAATTATTTCTTTTTATCTACATCAATTTCCCAAAAATATCGGCCTAAAATTTCACATAATTTGTAGTGTGCGCTTTGAAGTGTGCTGTTTGAAGTTTGAGGTGTGTGTAGTTTGTAGTGTGCATTTCACTTACAAAGTGTGAAGTGTGCACTTTAATATTATAATATAGTAGGTACTACATTGTAGTACTTAGTACATTAATACGTAGGGACCGTTAATATACCTGTAGGTATCTCAAATGCTTTATAAGTCGCCTATTTTTTTTTGCTAAGTGTCTGATTTTATTCCGTAAAAATACCTATAACACATACCTACCATTCTACAATTCGCATTCGTAATTTATGATAGTATAAATTACGAAATAATTAATAGTAAAAGCGTTAAAAATGCAACAAAACAACGCAATAATTTGTATTTTAAATAAATGCAATAAAACTCTCAATTTCGTCCATTTCATGTTATATGTCCATTAACAAAATTAAAATAAAGTACCTGTATACAATATTCAATTACAAAGCAAAGCTCGCAATATGAATACATTTTCCGAAGCATTTACGTCGAGTGTGATTTATTTTTTGATATCAAGAAAATACATTTAAAAATATATATTTTTATATTTGAACATGTTCCTGTTCATGACAATGCTTGTGTACAACACGCCACCTGATGGGATACTCGATAAACATGTTGTAAATACATTGTCAGAAATACAATAGGTATATTTATTTATGTTTAAATTCCACGTTTAGTCCGGTGTTAATATGATATCTGTATTGAAGGATTTCTTAGGCAAGTGCACACCTAGACGACTGCGCACAGTCAGCTTGTTATTCTACTGCCGTGACTGTATTGTGGGGCGAGGCGTGACCTAACCTAACCTAAGCAAACATTTAAATATATATGTGTATATATTTTTATTACTTTATGTATGCACACGTGAGTTATGTTCAATTGTCTGATTGAGGTGTTTCGGTAATTGAGACAAATGAACACGCAAAATTAAATCAATCAATCATGCACGGTGCTTTAATTCACACTTTTTTCGCACTAATCATTCATTTGTGGAACACTTTAAACTCGCCTTCAGAATAATAGCACTTATTCACTATCGAAAGAGGTACTCTCGTAATCTATTTTCGCTGGTTGCATCCGCTCTAGTCTCACCGTTCGCAAGTATTGTTTCTACGGAATCGCCGAAGTGTCACAATAAACTGTAGCGTGTAGGGGTTATGTCGCCCTTTATGCAGGTAATGTTATTTCGCGGAAGTTCGGGTACGATCCTCTGCCTTCTAAACCTTTCTAGTAATTTCTAATGATCCATGTAAAACTGGAAAATCTCGATCGAGTCTAATTCTTTCTATGTATACAGTATGTGACAAAGTTTATATACAATCATTTTTAAGTGAAGTCGCTTAGCGCGAGACCGCATAAGGCCGGTCGCACTTTGGATACGAATTATTACGTACGTATTCGTACGATTATTTTCGTACGTATTGAGCGCGCACATTGATTGCGTCTTGCGTAAGTCACGATCAGTTACTTTTCGCATTTCTCCAATAACGTTTGTGCCAAATGAATAATCTGTACCCTCTGAAAAACTCTCTTCTTACTCGTAGGCTGCTATGGCATCGTAGAACCAAATGGGTGAACGAAATATAATATACCCACTAGAAGGGATGACTTTGGTTAATTCCATCATATTATGGCAGACTTAAATAACGACAAATTTCATGACTATCTATCTAATAGATTCACAAATGCTGGGGAGAATCGAAGTGCAACGAGAGCTCATAACATCGGAGAAATATTTAAAAGTTTTTTTGTTCGAAGTAGGTACATAATTATCTTCACATTCTTTAAACCAAATTATTTAACTTACAGGTATTTTTAGTTCTTTAGAGATTCTCCGCCATGATCTGCACTGATGGTCACACAGTTGAATCCTTTTGGTCCCACAAACATTTGGGGTCATGTATCAAATTGACAAAATTTTCAGTATGCATCGTACGAAATCGCAATACATTTCCGAACAAATCCGGATCGTGTCGGACGTCGCATCTATACGTGCGTACACGCGCTACTAAATCGTGTACAGTGTGCGATGTTCAATTCTGCTTCGAAGGTCAGGATTGTACTTGCGTATTCGTACGTATACGTACTACTTAATTTCGTACGAAAACGCATCCAGTGTGCGGCCGGCGTTAAACTAGTATGCATGTTTGTTCCCCATTCGTGTTCCGATCGCCGATAATCCTCGCCATTGATCTTCGAACAATGCTGCCACTCGAATAAACAGACCCTGTCACATCGCCGCAATCGCGATAAATGTTCAATTCTCGTGGCATTTAATATTCGCCTCCGATTAATGTCCAACGGAATGTACGCAAGGCCGATCATTTTTGGAGACATTGACAAGATGATATACGCGTAAGACAAATTAATGTTTGTTTACCAGTTGTGATTAATATTGACACAGATCTGACGAAAATTTATTACGCAATTTGTGAAATTTTTCTCGTATCTGAGATTGTAATGAGATTTTCTTTGCATTAATTTTTTAAATATGTTTTCATCCCCTTGAAACAACAAGGTATCGTCTCGAATGTAGATCGAACAGATATTTTTTTTGATTCCTTTGCCTCGTGTTCGGTTTATTAGTTGTAACAAAAACTGCATTTCTGTGTGTAGTTTTCTGGGATATTCCGCTGTGTATGTGACCTCTCTGGCCGACGTTTCGGATCCTATTGCAGGGTCCATCATCAGGGCTGATGTGCAATGTGGAATCAGCTGACTTCCGTGTCGCGATTTATGGAGAACCAGGAACTTCTTCAAGAAGAGAAAAAAAGCTCATTTTTTCGGGATGTCGCACCTGTAAAGCGCCCTTGAAGAGTCTCTTACGCAAAAACGGTGCTATATAAATGAACATAAACATAACATAACATAACGGGATGCCGAAACGTCGGCCAGAGAGGTCATAAATACATGGCAGATTATTTCAGAAATCTACACACATAAGATTCTGAAAGCCGTGAAAGCCATTGAAACATTTTTAAAAATTGCACCAAGTATTTTTGAATAGTAAAACAAATTTACTTCTGATTTCAGACATTTAATATAATTCATCGGCAATTAGCAACAGCTCATTAGCAAGCTACAAAAAACTATTACACGACATTTTTTCACAGATGTTAGTGCCGTATATGCATTTGTCAAAATTATTTTTATGTTCCTAGATATTCGTATATTCTTTTGGTTATTCTACTTTATTAATTTATAAGGCTTTGCTTACTATTTATGTGTTTATTTCATTTTTACTTCTATGTTCCTGGATACTTTATACTAGTAGCTTGTTGGTATAGTGATTAAGACTCTCGCCTAGTGGTCTAATTGGTCGGTGGTTCGAGCCCAATTTCAGAACTCCAGCACTTTTGCATGCAACGTTTACCAACGGCTACTTATTTTTTGCAAAAAGTTGAACTATCATTAAAGTAACTTATTTTACTAAGTATATGCGCTTTCCCATATAAATAGCTTCGTCCTTTATTTATGCTATACTAATTTTTATATTTTTTGATTGTTGCATAGTTTTATATTACCTAAACCACGCAATGAGCATTTTTTATAATATATTTAACGGCAACTTTCCTATTATAACATATTTTCTCCTTATGCCTATGTCTTCTAATTGTTAATTCTCTGTGAAATATAAACTGAAAAATGATATTAGGTCCTTACATATGAAATTGGCGTTTAGTATGGGAGGAACATAAAGCCGATTTTTTTTTATTATAATATATTTATTTAATCAAAGTATGTACCATTGCTACCTATGCACTTTTGCCATCTCATAGGTAGTTCATCGATCCCTTTACTAAAAAAACCATTCGGACGGGAATCAATAAAATCTTTGAAGGCGGTTTGGACTGCCCCATCGGAGTTGAATTTTTTCCTTTGCAAGAAGTTATCCAAATTTCGAAAAAAATGGTAATCTGTTGGGGCAAGGTCCGGAGAGTACGGTGGATGTCTTAGACATTCCAATTGAAGCTCCTCTAATTTGGTAGCCGTCTGTTGTGCAGTGTGTGGTCTAGCGTTATCATGAAGCAGCAGTGGCCTAGAGCGATTAACCAGCCTCGGTTGTTTAGCAGCTAGCTTTTCCATCATGGTTTGCAGTTGCTGACAATAGACATCTGCCGTAATCGTCTGGCCAGATTTAAGAAAGCTGTAGTGAACGACACCAGCACTAGTCCACCAAACGCTCACAAGGAACTTTTTTGGAGTCAATTTTCGCTTGGGGCATGGTTTGGCTGGTTCGGCAGGGTTCAGCCATTGCGATGAGCGCTTCCGATTATCGTACAGGATCCACTTTTCATCACAGGTAATGATTCGATTTAAAATCCCTTCATTATTGTGCCGGTTGAGTAATGCAACGCAGCAGTCAACGCGCGTTTGGTGATTTGCTTCACTCAATTCGTGAGGTACCCACCTTTCAAGCTTTTTCACCTTACCAATTTGCTTCAAGTGGATTAAAACAGTTTTATCACTAACACCGCAGCCTGCAGCTAAATCGGATGTGGTTTGCGATGGATCCGCTTCCACAATAGCCTTCAATTCTTCATTATCAACTTTGGTCTCCGGCCGTCCACGGGGCTTGTCCTGCAGGTCGAAATTTCCAGAACGAAAACGTTGGAACCAAAAACGCACTGTGTTTTCTTTTGCGGCACCGTCGCCATACACATCATTAATCCTTCGAGCTGTTTCTGCAGCACTGGTGCCACGGTGGAACTCGTACTCCTAAATAACGCGATATTTCAAGTTTTTCATTTTGTAAACTGAGTGACGCAAAGAAAAAAACAATTGAGGAAAAAACAAATGAATTATAATTTTCAAAACACAAATACATGAGTAAATAGCTGTATAAATTTGGATTTGGAATTCCTAACCAAAGAGAAAATATTTGAGATCAAATTTGCCGGTACGGCAAAACGCCAATTTCATATGTAAGGACCTAATATAATTCAGATTTTATTTCCATTTAAATTCACAGTTATTGTATTAAAAATATTACAAGTGCTACTATAACACAACGTTATGTTTTTGTTTCTTCCTACTACTAAGAAATTGGCACCAAAAAGATAATTTTGACAACAATAACTGTTGGCACCTTGGTTTTCCATGGTCGGGATTTTTTCATGATTAAATTATAATGTTGTGCTGAATAGAAATCTTAAGAATACAATATTTCAAATTTTAATATGGTTGTGAATATAATAAGATTTTCCGTTGTATCTGAGAGATCTCACAGAATCATTATTTTAAGATATTTTTTTCAATTATTTTTTGGAAAGTGTTATATGACATCAGCTACTGAATGAGAATGAAGAAGTTAGAAATACCAGCTATCCTCTGGGCTAAACCAGCGCCTACAAATCCCCTTCTTCACAGGTAAGCAATTCATGATTTATAACATTAATAGAGAATAATAACTATTTATAGAGTAAATTATATAAATTATATTAGGAGTATAAAAGCAAAGACAACAATATCCAAAAAAAAATGAATGAAGTCGTCGAGGATTACTAATTAAGAATGTACTGAATTAGAGTTTTTATAGGAAACATAGCCTGTAAATTTATAGGAAACATTATTTTGGAGGGGATATACACATAAAATCTAGAATTCAGTAAAATCTAAGTTAGTAATCTTCGGTGACCGCATTTAAAACATTTTAAATTTTTTGAACACTGCTGCCTTTGATTTTATACCAGTCATATAACTTGGAGGTTTAAACCATTGGTTTTTGCTTTTTCCACCAATCAAACAATCAATTTCTTAAAAATCTATGGTTTTTATTTTTTGCGATATAGATTTTTTGGGAGGTTTTTATTTTACTTGTATTGAATCGAATGAATTTTGAATAATCGACATAAGTTACTGGAATGATTGCTTATCTCCATAACTATTGATATTAACTTATGGTTACTTGAACATTTAAAACTCACAATCAAGGCAAGAATCCACCTGTAAAGTTTCGTGGACAACCTCTGTTACATCCTGTATGTGTATGTGTGATTAAGTTTTAAAGAGATGGATTTTACTGAGACCCTTGGCGAATATTGCATCGACATGACAGTCCTTAAGGCGACCATCTTGCAAAGCGAACAAATTTCACAATTTTTTCTCATATCTTCTCCCGCGTTTTTTATTACATTTTTGTATGGAAAGATATTATGTTAAAATTTATTAATCAGGTTTCATATATTTTTAATGCGGATGTCTTATTATAAAACGAGATAAACTAAATTATTTAATCATTTAAAATAATAATAGCTATCCTTTAAATTAATTAAAGTAAAAAATTGACAACTATGTAAAAAAATGAAAAAAACATACAATTATTTAAAAAAAAACGGTATTTTTTAAACATAAATTGTAAGTAAACAAACTCACAGATTTTAAAATAATTATAATACGATTAGGATAATCGTTTACTTTGTAATATTATTGAAAAAAAAGTAACTCATAAAAACCAAGTTTTTATTATACCCCCTTTCTCATTTACTAGTGGAAATTGGTTTGGCGCTTAACCTACGCGTTGGGCTTCGGTCGGGCGACGCTACTAAAGGGAGGAATAAAAATCTCTAATTCCAATAACAAAAATTTCCAAAAATCCAAAATTATACTATAATCAGGTTTCGCGTCTACCAGACGCGTTGAAATATTTTCATACAACATAATAAGTTGTATGAAAAAACCATTCAAAATTTGAAAAATCCAAAAATTTATTAATTTTTTTTAACGAGAATTTGATAGATTTTCTTGATCATCGCCACGAGTCTGCTTGCAAAGTTTCAGCTCGATTGGATCACGGGAAAAGGGTTAAAAATCGATCCAAATTTTTTCGTCAGACAAGCAGACAAGACGACAAGTAGATAAGTAGACGCTACGAGTTAAAAGAAAGGGAGTAAAAAGGCATCTCACGAGGTCATTCATTCATACAAGGCCCACAAGGTGGAGCAATTTTCTTCATTTTTAAAACATTTAAAAAAATGGTAGACTTGGTTATTTATTAAATGATTAAATAATTTTGTTTGTGTCAATTTAAAAAGATATCCGCATTTAAAATGTATGGAACCTGATTAATAAATTATATGATATCTTTCCATACAAAAATGTGATAAAAAGCGCAAGAGAAGATGTGAGAAAACATTGTGAAATTTGATCATTTTACAAGACGATCGCCTTAATTACGACAGAAGTAGATTTTTTTTAGCTTTTTTAAAATAAATAAAATAAAATCTAATTGATGTTAAGTAGATACTCAAAACTTAATTATGTTTAATTTTTATAACTATTTGATTTGTAAAATTTATACTTCATAGGTAGATAGATTCTTGCTGATTTACTACAGAAATTTGATTTGTATAAAAGCAATAAAATTTTTAATATTTCATATAGGTTACTTTAGCGATAGTCCAACGTTTTACAGAAAATAAGTTAGAAACATGGAAAAAAAATGCAAATTTTGAAGTCGTTTATCTCTATAGTCTTTGATATTAGGACATTGTTGCTTGAACATTTTGGACTCGTGATGTAGGCATAATTGTGTGGATCCCTGTAAATTATTGTGGACTAGCTCTCTTACATCTTGAATTAACTTGTACATACATTACACTGTAATTTTCAGAGCGCTTCTTGTTGCCGAGAGCAACGTGCCGCCGGCGCCGAAGGAATTTGTCATATTTGATGGTAACAGTTATTTTTTTCCTGCTATAAACTTATTGATAATTAATATTGCAGTGAATAAATCGAAAAATGAAAAGTCAAAATTTGAAGCTCGATATCCCAGATTGAAGTAGGTAAATGTCAGATGATCCCTCGTGGTTCCAAGTACATAATGGGTACCAACAATCAACTTCATCTAAATATCTCCAAGTGCCAATCTATTACTTTTACAAAAAAAAAGATTCCTATTAAATTCACCTACAAAATTAGCAAACTCTGTAATTCCCAGATTACACTTATTAGGGAATGAGCGTGCAGAGGCGGCTGACATTTTTGCTGATAGTATAACTGTTTATAGGACAAAGCTGATACAATTGTTTACATCCCAACAAAATGGAAATGGACAATAAATTTTTCTATTTTACCTTTAACTATTATTATTTCTACCTTTAACTTTATTATTATTTTATCTCATGTTTTTATGTTTTTCTTATGTTTTTCTGTATTATTATTATTATTATTAACTTTTAACTATTATTATTGTAACTTTTAACTGTATTTTAATTTTAACTTGTCTTATGTAATTTAAAAATAAATAAATTATTCTGTATATTGTAAAAGCCAATAAGGGCGTTAAATAAATAAATAAATAAATAATATTGTTGCAAACGCTGAAAATTAATTAGCGCCCTATTAATTAATGGTTAATTAACTATTCAATTTACAAAGTCACTTAAAATTGTTAAACTTAACGCTTTTCTTTAAATTACACTTGTTCGCAATACATCACTCGTAAATAAACACTTTATTATCGCGTGTATTTAACATTCATTAGAACATTCCATCCGATTCTCGCGCCAATTAGGTAAGTACTTCGCTCGATTATTCACTCCGATTTATCGCTTCGATTCCCTCACGACACGCGGCAGATTTCAACTAAAAACGCGATAGCAACAACTCCCGCGCCGCGGCCGGCGCTGTATTTGTATCTGAAAATGATGGTATCTAACCTCGTAGATTTTTCCTAAGAGAATATTCTTGTCGCTTCTAGGCATTTCTGGACATTTTTAGACGTTTTCCGAAGGCTGTGGATCACCCTAGATGGTTACAGGCCGTTCTCCGTTTTTCGAGAGTGTTGTGACAAGTGACGTAGTGTGAAAATACTTTTTAGCATCTCGTTACAATATTAACTACTCAACTATCCCTGGACCACGTTATTTTATGTTAGAGATGGGAATATAGAAACACGTAGGAATGTAGCAATAATAATTTAAATAAATTTACATATCGCATTGTTTTTAACCACTTGAATTTATTTATTAAAATCAACCGATTTCGTAAAATACCGATTCTTTCTTCAGGGAGATAAAGCCATCCTAAATATATTTTTTTATATTTGGTTTGAATAAAATAATTTTAAATATATAATAACTAGCTGTAAGCTGTCAAAAAAGACGGTACTTTTACATGCCGGTTTCAAAAGAATAAATATTTACTTATTTAATTTCCTAACCTTATAAAGAACTAGCTGTGCCTGCGCGGCTTCGCACGCGTATATTTTTAGTACACTTTTTGGATCGTCATAGAACTTTCGCGAACCTTCTAGAACATTCTCCTTCCAGAACTTTCAAGAAATTTACTGAATGTACAGAAACCTTCTAGACACACCGACACATTCCGACACTCAGTTTAGAACCTTATAGAAATTTAGGAAATTTTCTAGAACCTTCTCCTTCCAGAATTTTCTAGAGCAGATTTTTTCGGAATCTTCTAGACTCACCGACACAGTCGGCGCGCCTATTTTGAAACAATCTGAAGCATTTGCGGCCTTCCCATAACAAAACAATGTGCTAGAAAGCACATTTTCGTCACCCACTCCCACCCACGCTCAGCCACCCCCACCAAACTCGCATATTTTCGATGTGACACCAAGGGCTATCCACCACCATAACCAACGGTGGGTGGTTGTGGCTAGTTGTGGAGAAAACTTGGCGGATAGGGAAAACACGGGTTTTATATATATATATATATTGATTTTTAAAAATACAGTCCGACATACTTTCGTGAGTTCTTGCGGTTCCCTGTGTCTGCGGGTCAGCGGTGACTTTTGTCCAACACGGGTATTAAGACGGGTATATAAGTCTTTTCATTTAAAAAGACAATTCGAATTAGTATGTACATAGTATAAGCTGTACGTTATGAGGCACATTGTTTCGTGTATTGGTAAGTTACGCGTATTAAACACCAAGAAACGATAATATTTTAAGACATGTGCCCTCGTGCGGCTCGGCGTACACATACCAGTCGATTGTCTTTCTTAAATGGATAAGACCTGTAATCGACTAGTTGTCTATGTATAAGAGTATGATAAAAAAAATCAGTAGTTTATGAAATGTGTGACAAGTAGAAATATATTTAATGTTTTGACGAACGAAACCCCGCATTCGCAAGTATTGTCCAAGGTTGGTATTATCTTCCCCAGTCTTTTACAAGTTTGGTGTTAGTGGTAGCCAGGCATGCGGCTACGAGGATAACTATTCTACGCGAGGAGGACGTCTGGTACTCAGGTGTGTCATGATGACACGTTCACATGAGCGTGAGCATCGTGTCAGAGCAAACCGCGGCACGCTCTCCGCCATGGAATAGATAATAGGTATTTATACACATTTTCACCGGCTAACTGGGCCAACCGGCAAGTAGGCTGAACGAATGATACCGATTGACTTTGCACATTTTCGATGGCATTACTGCATTGCACATAACCCAGACATGTAGAGTAAGTAAACAAATGTTCCGCAAGAGAAAAGTGGAATAATAATCCAGATACATTTGAAAGTGCTGCCGATCACGCGGATGACGAACAGGCACATTTCCCAGAAAAACATTGTCAGTCTTTAAATAACAGTTGCGAAAGTTTTGAAGGCTGCCAAGTACCACTGCAGTACCTTACATGCATTTAATGATATATCACTCTGCTGACTCGATAGGTTTTCACGTTAATGGAATCCAGCTAAAATAAATCCATAATTTATTATGTCTAACTAGGAGGTGTAATTTCCATCGCAGGGGGGCTATCCGAAGAGATTGTTCGCGGAACAAAGCTAGGCTGGATTGCGTTCCGATGATTATTATTATTTCCAAATGTAGTCTAAAACCAAAAATGTTCAATAAATGCATACCGTAGCTGCGAAACGTGGAATCGCAATGAAAGAGGCGAAAAACTACAAATAACACAAAGAGGCATAGAAAGGTATACGTTAGGCGTCAAGAAAATGAATAGATGATGTCCACGGATGGACGAAATAACCGGAGTAGTGGGAGTGACATAGCAAAGATTGTGCGAATGGGTTGAGAAGACCAATAGCAAAGATTGTGCGAATGGGTTGAGAAGACCAAAGAGAGTGGCAGAGATATAGAGAGACTTTCATCCAGCAGCGTATCAATAATAGCCGGATACAATGATAGTGATAATGAAACAATTCTGAAGTAAATGAAACAAGTAATTTTATGTTATTTTTTATTTTCAACAAGCTGTGGTTATTTGATTATTATTTCACACAAGAGTTAAAAAAATTAAGATGAACTTCGCAAAACGCATGGACAGCAGTGGCGCTTTACCTTTCACGCACCTTTTTTTTTTTGTAATTCAAAAACGGGTTGGCACATCACACATAAAAAATGGTTGCGAGTGATTCGGAACAAATTTCACGTTGCTGGACGTTTTATTAACCAATGAACGTTCTTGAGAACGTCTTGCGCAGCTGAGGTTGACAATACTACGAGTAGTATGTGAATTATTTAACCTAAAAATGGGTGGTCGATAAATCGACCACTTTTGTCTTACTCCCTATAAAATTAGCCCTGTAAATGTTGAAGGAATTGACATTATACACGTTTTGGAGATCTCGTTTATTTTTTCATACGATTTCTTGCGTTTGCTGGGACCCTTTCAAGGGGGTTTGGTGAGCAGGTTAGCTCATAACCTATGTCGTATTAAATAAGATTTGTATGCTGAATGTTCTACGCTTTGAGACTAGAATTATTTAGAACTACAGTAGCCCGTGGGAACTGTATGCTCTTAGTACAAATACATTTGGAATAATATTTAAAAAAAAAATACTGTTACTGTACCTACCTTCCGTGCAGTTAATCTATTTTACAAATTGTTTATTTTTTACCTTTTTATATTTACCTTCCGGTACAGAGTTAATCTATTTTACAAATAGTTTATTTTATGGCCTATCTAAAGAGATATGCGGTATAAATCATAGATGTCTGTAGTGTTACATACTGTACCACTGAACGGTTGGAAAGTAACGTATAAATAAATGTTAGCGCTTTATAAAATAGATAAGATTGAGTTTACAGGTAGCTTTGGTGTTCTGAGTACGCGCGCACTATTAAAGATGCCGCCACTGATGACTAGTTCATCGGCTGGGACAGGTTATTCTGGCGGTCTCCAGCATTCCTTTCACCAGCCAATGGCAATACCCGGCAAAGACGATGTGCTTTTATTTTTATGTATGATCACACATTGATATTTCCACACGCCCTCAATATGGAAGAGGTGAAACAACTCATGATGTTGATATCACAGAATCATAACTTATAAAAAAGTATTCTAGACTTCTGCAATACCACGATGCCACATCGTATAATGTGGCATCTGGTATGTCTGTCCGAAACTTGCTGGAATCAAAATTTTAAATAATTAGTGTGAAAGCGCGCGGCTGATTACGTCTCACAACTCAAGAGTCGAAAATACACGGTATTGACATTTTCACATAATTATTATTTTTATATTTAGTTTTAGGTTTAAGCGAATAAAGTCAATCTAAAAAAACAATTTTTTGGTTTCCTATTCACGAATTTTCAGCTTGAAAATCCTGCAATTATTATGTGTATATTGATTTTTCGAGGGTGTATAAATATAATAAATAATAAATATCTTATTATGGCGCCTTAATTTAACTTTTTGAACCAACACTATGCGGTAACAACATAACTCATCTACAAAAAATATGTTTTTCGGTTAACAATGCAAATCTATTCAGAACAAATGATTTTATTCGTAATATAAAGGAAATTTTTCCCAATAACTATAAAAAGTAAAAAAAACCAAAAACTATGTAATGAGTTCGAATTCGTGACATCGGCTGATGCATGGTTGTGTTTAATTTTGGAGCCTATTTCAAATATACAATGCCATCTATTTGTCAAAAATTAATTGGCTTATTTCACTTTTATTTGTTTACAAATCACTCCTCAATCTCGTTCCCTCCCCTCTCTCTCCCCTGAAAACTTAACAACCCGTGTAAATGTTTTTTGATATTGGGCCTTAGAATTTTTTTCATTTAGATGTTACTAAGCCATCGAAATATTTCCTAGCAATTTATATTATTATTATTATAGTTGACTTTTTCTAATAAAGATGTGAACATAGAATACGTGTTACATCAATATTCTTACTAATTTCCAAATTAAGCTAAAAGTCATGCTATGAAAATAGGACTAACTTGCTGCTCTCCTGGAATGGGGTTCAAACCAGCGATCACTAGATGAAGGAAGAGTTTTAACATTATCCATCACTTTAATGTTGATCCTGATTTTCTTGCAGATATCCCATCATCATTCATCATTCTTAGTCTCTCCTACACAACATCCATTTTCTTGACAATAACCTGAACCCATACGCCGGCCGCAAACTGGATGCATTTTCGTACGAAATTGAGTAGTACGTATACGTACGAATACGCAAGTACATTCCTGACCTTCGAAGTAGTATTGAATATCGCACACTGTACACGATTTAGTAGTGCGTGTACGCACGTATAGATGAGACGTCCGGCACGATCCGGATTTGTTAAGAAATTTTTGCGATTTCGTACGATGGATATTGAAAAATTTGTCAATTTGATACATGACCACAAATGTTTGTGGGACCAAAGTGATTCAACTGCGTGACCATCAGCGCAGGTCATGACGGAGAATCTCTAAAGTACTAAAAATACCTGTAAGTTAAATAATTTGGTTTAATGAAAGTAAGGTATAATTGTATAGGTACTTCGAACAAAAAAACTTTTAAATATTCCTCCGATGTTATGAGCTCTCGTTGCACTTCGATTCTTCCCAGCATTTGTGAATCTATTAGATAGATAGTCATGAAATTTGTCATTATTTAAGTCTGCCATAATAGTTTTCCTGAAGATACAGATTATTCATTTGGCATAAACGCTATTGGAGAAAAGCGAAAAGTAACTGATCGTGACCAACGCAAGACGCAATCAATGTGCGCGCTCCATATGTACGAAAATAATCGTACGAATACTTACGTAGTAATTCGTATCCAAAGTGCGGCCGGTCATAGAACACATTAATTGCATTGATACACTAAATATACATATTATGCATGTTTATGCTAGAGCAGGTCGAAGACACTTGTAACTGGGAATATGGGCTGAGTTTTAATTGATATTGTATTTTTTTACGTATCGTGTACCCAATATTCTGTTAGTCTCATTAAAAAAAACTATCAAAATGAACTAAAACGTTCAAACTGATACAATAAAATCGGCTATTATTTTGGGAACAACCTGATAATGTAAATAGGTAGTATCTTCCCGGTATCAAACTAAATTAAAATAAACAATTAACAAAAGCGATTGTGAATTGATTGTCATTTGTCTCACTCGTAATACTCGTAGTTATGGAAAATACCCGAGAACTATCAGAGTAACACGCGAGAGAACTCTTTTATAATGCCTGAATTAATTAGCTATATATCAAACGCGAATGATACATAATTAATGAGGCATTTGCAACTATCGCCTCGGCGGAAACTAGACAATTTAGATATATTATTATAGATTTATTCAATAGAAAAATTTATGGAACGAGTAATCTCCGTAAGTGGGTAAGAGACAGACACATAATATTTAATGGTCTCACGAGGAAAAAATTTCTACTGCACTTCATAACTGGAACACCGAATGTATGTAATAGGAAAAACCTGATTTTTATTATTACAGGCATTTTGCAAAACTGTATTAACAGTTTATACGCAAGGATACATTACAGTATATTTAACAATATATTACTTAGTTGTCCTTAAATAATAATATAATATATAATAATACAATATTCAAATTATTATATATTTTAAACTATTACCAATTTTTCACAGTGCACTGTAGTATTTCTTTACAATTTTTTCTGTATTTTTTGTCCCGTCTAATTTTTTATTCTGTCCGTTAGTTTGGTGACCAGTTATGAAATTACGCACTCTTTGGTTTTTTTAGTTGTCGCGTCGTATGTTCGTGATGTTTTGAATCTGTTCTTCTCGTATTCTTCCAGTGTAAATTTAGAATAAATTTGTTTTTGAATCGATATGATTTTACACATTTTGAATAGGTTTTCCGGTTGGTCCCTGCATTATTCTTTTTGTTTTTTATTTGCTATGGTTTTAATTATTCTTATTCTTATGATAGAAACGTCAATGCGTACATTTAATACGTACTTATAACAGTGACTTATAAATCTAATTTATTGTTGAATATAGGAAAAGTAGTAAAATGTAATGGCAAATATTAGAAAATGTACATTCTCTATTACTGCAATGCATTGCCCTTTTTATGGCAATATTAATGGACTTAATGTGTAAAAAAACTCTGCGGCAACAACAAATCTTGCATTTATGAGTTATTATATTACAATTGATTGATATGTAATAACGTCAAACTTGTTACACCTAACCTCGATTATCCGAGCGCAGAGATGTACCAACTGTGAAACAAAAATATGGAAAGGCCTTTTTTATGAAATAAAATGATTTTGTTTATTTCTCTTAGTTCAATTTAATATGCTAATTATATAATTATATAATTAGCATATTAAATTGCATTCAAATAAAGTTACTAGTGATCGTATAAAAACAACAATTTTGTAACAGCCACGGATATCCGTATTATCCGAGCTTTTGATTATCCGTGAATGTCTCGGTCCACACTACTTCCGACGATCGTGGTTTACCGTGCTTGAAAAATACGTTAGTAGCGTGATAATGCTATTAAATCCGAAATATTTCAACGCGATAGCATTTAATAGTATTTCTGTTTGTAATCTGAAAAAATTTAGGGCACAATTCAATTTAGAAAATAACCAGTAGGTAACTAGGATTTTAAATACAGGTAATTATTTTTCATTAATGTTTGTTTGCACAAAATGCGAAATACGGTGAAACTGATGATTAATTTTCAACAAAACTTGATGCAAGTACCTACTTTTACTCTAAAATCACTGAATTATTCATGTAGCAATGTGCCCGCTTGCATATTCATTTAGGGGGGGGGTGTTCTATTTTTGGGTGAATCAAAACAAATTTGTGCGAAACAAACAAATGAATATCCTTAATATTTTTTAAAGATATGTAGAGCAGCAAAAGCTTAACATAAAAACAATGTGCCACTGTCAAATGTTTGAAATTGGCTGAAGAACATTTTTTTTAATTTGGCACAATTTTATTTTTCGTAGCATAAAATATATCATCGTCTTTATGCACAATCGTGAAATCAGCGATATTGTATAAATGGTTAGACGCATTCTTAGCAAAATTTTGAAGGCCTTGCGTTAATTAGTGTTGGCGCCAAGAGCCATCGATAATGCGTCGCTAGCCCAACATTCCTGCGCAGCCGCATTGTAAATCAGACGTCACAAGATTAGCGAGTTTCCATTAGGGATGGGCGTTGAATGGACGGACTAGTTGAAATCAACCGTTGACGTTGCATCGACGCGTCGACCGTTTACGTTTATCGCATGGACTAGTTGAATTCGTAGACGGTGGACAGCGGACGCCGTGGTCGGTGGACGATTCGAGATTAACGCAATGCAAAGCAACGAGCGAGAGCAAGACAAAACGTCTCCGTTTATTTCTCTCTCATCTCTCGCTGTCGACTTTTAGATGCCATAGACCGCTCGACGGGTAATTTCATTTCAACTCTAAAGTACACTACCATAGAATGCAGATCTGTGTATAAAATAAAACAATTCTGTTTAATTATTTTATTTTTTATTGAACTATTATTAATTAACAGGCTGGCTAGATATTTTTCTAAAATCAATATTTATTCGATCGATCTCGACTTCTTATATCTACCTGAAAAGGGATGCTAAAATTTAATTATTGTGTTATTTCCTTACTTTTCAACTTTAGCATATAAATGATATAACTTGTAGGGAATAAAATTTTCTATACCTAACTATGGTCCTTATTCAGGAGTCCAACATTAATTATTATATATGTAATATAATCTTGAATTTAGGTTAGATTAATTTTTATTAAAAATTCCCTATTTTCAACTTTATAGATAAAAAATAAATCTATTATAATTTTGTTTACATCACTTTTTATTGGTTTTTTACATGTTTCGGGAACAATGTTCCTTTTCTCAGATTGAGCCTTAAACTAAAGTTGAAAAATAATACAGATATATTTATTTATTAATAATGTCACCACAAAGCGAAAGCCTGACTTTGAAAGATGTATTCTTCAATAAATTTCTATATAACATCTCAAATGTAAAGTATTTTTAAATGATGTATTTATTTATAAATTTATAGATAATAAATAAATGTAAAGTATTTTTTCCCGCACCTCATAACTGGTGCCTTTATTACGCAAAATCATTGTTTCCTTCCATTTTATTTATTCACATTTTAATTGTTATACCCAATACTTTCACTGCTTATTTTTGTAGTTTATATTTATATTTTACTGCTAACACCTGATATTGCTGTGTATACCTACTTCTTTCTTTGTTATATATAGAAAGAAGTATATAAAACAATATGTAAAAGCCTGTAATGTGCGTAAACAAATAAATAATAAAATATTTATTTTTACAAATAAGCACAAGTAGCGGTTTTACTTTCCCCGAAACTATGTTCCTTCGAACTTCTTTAAATTTTAAAAATTAACGTCATAAAAATAGCCAACGATTGAGTCGTCGAGAAGCGTCGCGTTGAACCGTAGACAGTTGACCATCGTCCCGATGTTTAGATAGAACGTCCGCGACGTCCGCGTAACGAAGTTGACGCGTCAACTAGTTGACGAATTCAACTAGTTGATCGTCTCGTCGATGGATGGACGTGGACGGTCTCGTTTCGTCGACGGTAAATACGTCGACGACCCATCCCTAGTTTCCATCATGCGCATAACGAAATGCACAAATAACACAATATGTCGTGCATAAAAAGTTATTGATAATATTGGATAAAGTCAATTTATTTATCTGGTATATATTATTCATTACATCATTTTTTTTTAAAACATTGACATTCACTTTCTTTCAAAAATTATAATATTTAGTTTACAGTACAAACTATAATATAAATATCACATTGTAAAAATCCCGAAAATGGTTACTCATAAAGGTTACCGTGGATGGGGCCATACAAAGAGAACAAAAAAGTCTCGCAGTACAAGGCTCTTTCAAAAACTAGACCGAAGAGATAGTAAAGTACGAGTGGCAAGGGAAAGAAATAGCACAGGAAAGGATATAAAACAATAAAAACTGTTAAAAACTTCTTATTTCCTAATTCGTCCTTGTTGTATGCGGCTAATACGTCCATGCACTTAACCCCTTTTAAACATTTTTCAAGACTATAAATACGTCATTTTATAATTTCTAACTATTGTTAGTAAAAAACTAACCCATAAAATCCAAGTTTTTATTTTACTCCCTTTCTATGTAAATTAAGTTAACCATCATGTAATTAAATAATTGATTGACTGAAAACAATGTCTAGATAAATATCTATGTCAAAAATATCTGAAAATATCTCTTTATTATTTGATTTTTTCCCAAAAAAACCGAAGTGTGCTGTCATCTGTGAACCAATTGTCATAAATTTTCGGAATTCGTAGTGAAGTACCTATTATACCTACCAACGGAGTAATTCAAATTATAAATATTCCGTGACGTCAGGCCGCCATTGTAATGGAACTTTTGTAATGATTCCAATATGAAAAAACCATTAAAATTTCTAAAAATCCAAAATAATACTATAATTATTAATTTTTTTTTAACGAAAATTTGATAGTGATAAATTTGATAGTCTCGATCGTCGCTACGAGTCTACTTGCAAAGTTTCAGCTCGACTGGATCACGGGAAAAGGGTTCAAAATCCATCCAAAGTTCTTTCGTCAAGCAAACAAGCAAGCAGACGCCACGAGTTAAAAGAAAGGAAGTAAAAAAGGCGCACAGAGTTTAAAAAACAATTTTGAATAAGCAAGAAATTTTTATATATGTGCATGCAACCGAATTACATTACAACCATTATATTAAACAAATGCATGGATGAATAATTTACGGATCCCGGATTACATAATCGAAAATGAATACATATAATCATTTTATAAATAAACAATTGAAAAAGTAGTTTTTAATATAGATCAGTATTATGCTGAGTCACACATCTTTCACGAGCAGAGCCGTCGGATCGCGTATTGCATAACCTGCACTTCATTCATGCAGCTTGCATCATGCTGTCTCATGCAGTGCCATCACGAACGCTAGTATTGTTCTTCTAGTACGGCAGGAGAGCCATCCGTACCGCGATGCTTTTTATTGCGAGGCGGAAATATTTTACAAACGTACAAGTCTACTACCAAGAGTAAAATATACGAATCTATCAAATACAGAAATGTAATGTATGACTTAGATAACTTGAATATTCTGAGAATAAATACACGTTTCATAATAATTTCCAAATAGTTAAATCATAAATATGTCTACATAAATTTTAGAACATGTTTATGTTAATTAAGATAAATATTATAGAAGTCTCGCAGAGACAAAGCTATTTATATGGGAAACGTGTATGGGAGTCTATATTAGGGAAGCCCAGGGCTTATTACCTGTATGAGTTGGCTTAAGTGATCACCTTACACAATGAAACGTTTAACAATTTTACCGTAACATCATCCACACATTGTCAAAATTTTGAAAGTTGGGTGCTTAGTATAGCGGTTATAATGTAAAAATTGTAATATATATGTATACAGTTGCTTTCACGATTTAACAATTCACATTCTCTAAACACAACGATAATGTCAAAGAGATCTAATTCCCTAAATTCATGATATAAAATATTTTAATTTGCCTTGGTTGTAACTTCACGTTATTATAGAACGTTTGGGTCACTTAAAAGTTGCATGTTCGTTGATAGGTATTTAAATGAGTATTCCCAATCCCTATTTATAATCTACATAAATAATAAAACGCCATACACAAATAATCATCCAAAAATAAAATTATTATAAAATTGCTGATCCAATTAATTTTCCGAGTTACTACTGACGTTACTCTTTAATTGGATCGATAAATTAATCAACTGAACTTGAAAATAAATAAAGCGTTTAAACGTGTCACCTAGAGATCACCAAAATTGACATTGCAATGTCACAAGTATAATTAACACTTTACGATTTAAACATAACCTTTGAAATGATAAAATCCGCGATTGCGAAAGTGAAAACCAGTTTGAAAATATTTAATAGGTAACAGGTAGAACCCGTCCGCGATGATGTTAAAATATTGCAATTTTCAGCCGCGTTGTTAATTGCAAATAAATTTCAACAGTCTAAGCAAACAGTTTAATAATTGATAGAGCAATAAACAGTCCTATCTTCTGTTTTCAAAGGTATCGATTTTTTGCGATCGCTCGCCACTATATGTCGTCGAAATGTTTTCATGAAAAACGTGTTCCACCTTAGAATCGCATATATTATAAAGGTAGGTACATACTTGCTGAAAATACTGGAAAGGCAGGTGCGGTCCTTAATTTGAATTCCATTACACGTTTATCAACCTTTTCACAATTAATTATTCATAACTTTAATTATTCAAAGATTAGAAAATTGGCATTGTCGGTATTTGTACGTGTGGAGATGGGCGACTTTGCATAAAATACATGTTATACATGTATGTCAGCCAAATTTGGAAACGATAGTGGATGAGTGCAAAAATCATGCAGGAGAAAAAAAAATATTATGAAGGAAACAATATAATAAAAGTACCGTATTTATTATTAAAGTAAAAATTGTTCGAAGACATGAAACAGGAAAATTAAAAAATAAACCACATACGACACCATTGGCAGCTCAGAATTGTCTCCATATTGCAAAATTTAAAAATAAATTGCAGACTTAAACGTGCACCTTTGACACATTGCTTGATATTTCGGGCGTCTTGCCAAAATACTGGCCAGGAGAATTTTGTGATGGTTGGAAACGTGAAGGAATGGAAGGCGAGGCAGATCTCACGCCTTTTGGACCTAATAAATGAAGAGCGCGATGACGATAACGCTACATTCTTCTGCTATGGCACACCACTCTTGCCTCGTTCACTTTTGTACATCTCCTAATTTCGCTCTTCAGTTGTTGAAACAGAATTGTCCCCCAATATTTGGTATATCTGATCATGCCAGGTTTTTCGCGGACGCCCTTTGCCCTTATTGTCTTCAACACCGAAACCTTTATAAATATCACATATTCTTAAATAAGAATTGTCGAAAAAGTTATGATATGAGTCCCAGATCAATTTAGTCAAACTGCTCTCAGCGGCGACGCCCTTGACTCTCGACTGAAGTATCCCGCGCAGCCACCGGCCTATCTGCCGGCAGCACGCGTAGGTTCTCTCGGTCCATTTACTCCAGCATCAGTGGTTCGGAATGAATAGTACGGAACAATTTTTTTTAATAGGAATCGCATCACACGTGTTGTGGAGGAAAAAATGAATGGCGATAGAAGACCGTAGGATTCACGGGTGGGTGCGCGTAACAGCTGCTCTAATGAAGCAATTATGTGCAGAACGCACGCGTACCTATGGAACGATTTTTTGTTCGAGTTCCTTAATGATTTCTAATGCGTCAAAATATACGATTTAGAGGAATTACAGAGTGTAACTACAACGAGGCCCAATTACTTGACTATTATTGTGATTTATCTGGCTGAGATTCTAAAAAATGTCGATTGTAATCCCTTCATTGTCTTATTAAGGCCTTTGAATTCAAGCACTGACAATTCGTAGGAATTCTTTATTTTTCTACTGCAATTAATAAATAATTTTATACATAACCTTTTATCTTTTATATTATAGTCTATTAAGTAACTACTAAAAAATTATATCTAACAAAATATATTTATAAATTTAATTAAAGCGTTTAATGTAACATGTTAAGATTGAAAATAATATATCACTTGTTAATTACATATCTGAGTTTTAAAAAATAATTGCACAGACTAGATTTATAAAAAAATATTTTACTTCTTGGGTAAACACTTTATAACTTTGTGGTGACATATTCAATAATTAAATTAAATAAAAACAACTTTGTAAACACCACTGAAATATTTTTATTCACACCTCTACATGTTACGGAAACAAAGTTCCCTTCCTCAGGAAGATAACCAGTATACTAAAATTAAAGAACATATGTAGACTTAAAATTAACAAGGGGGGGGGGGGGGCGAGTGGAATGTAGGCGGAGTAAATGGAAGAGCAGGGGGGGCGGAATAGGTAAGTGTTTGGTAATGAGGGTGTTGGGTTTTTTTGTTTAAAATTGGAAAAATATTAAGAATCGGATTGTTTGGGAATTTAATTTGGCTATTTATTATATTGTTATTAAATTAATTTTAATTTTAGTATACTGGTTATCCTCCTGAGGAAGGGAACTTTGTTTCCGTAACATGTAGAGGTGTGAATAAATATATTTCAGTGGTGTTTACAAAGTTGTTTTTATTTAATTTAATTATTAAAATATTTTAAATAATTACTAGGCAGACTTTCCAGATGAACGACAATGTTTTTTTAGTATATCTCCATTGTTTATATGAAAAATTGACAAATTGATTCGTTCGTCTCAGAATGTACTAAACGGCACATTGGCTTTATTATACAGGTATACAGCGACGATATATCATAAAATGGACCAATAACCTTGATCGTGGTGATAATAGTATATTTAAAGGAGTAAAGTTAAAATTAAAATATAAATAAGCAATAGTGTTTAGTTATGTTTATAGATCGAACCTAACCTAACCTAACATTTAGGAATGTCACCTTAATAACCACGAAATGCAATTCCTGCTTTATTTCCAGATGAGCTGGCACTGACAAGTAATCAGAATGCTGATGGAGAGGTTTTAATTAAATTTTCTCAGCGATCCCAGAAACAATACGTTCAGAGGGTCACCCAAGGCATTAAAGCTGGAGAAAATAGATGGACAAGACGTGTGAAGAAAGGCTTCACATACAACGAGCTGCAAGGAATGACACGGATTCCTGGAGGGGCTTTACAGAGGCGGCAGGCCCCCGACCCTACTAGAACAAGGATAGAATAGAAAATTAGAATTAACATTTTTGAATACTATTGAATACTTTGACTTTTATTAAAAAAAAACAATTTTTATCTAAAAAACATTTCAAAATTACTTCTGAACGTAGAGCGCAGCATTACAAATATTTTTAAGATATTGTAAATTAATTAGCTGTAAGCTGTCAAAAACGACGATACTTTTACATGCCGGTTACTAAGGACTAAGTATTTACTTATTTGTAGCCTACACCCATGAAATAGTAATAACGATTTTTATCAAAATATTTGAATTTTTTTTATATTTCCCCTGCCGGCAGTTCATGGTACAATTTTAAACCCTGGCGATTGTGATGATTGTGCGTGCGTAAAAATAACGCGACAACATAATTAATGTTATAAATAAAATAGACATAAAAATAAAAAATTAAAAAATGATAAAGAAATATTCCGGTATCGAAATAACGGGGACGGATAGACGGACGGAAAGATGCACAGACAACGAAATTATTATAATTGGTATATAAAAACAACAGTCTGTGAAAAGAGGTCTTCAAAACATATCAACGTATTCATCATCAGAAACGGTCGCCAAAACATATGTACGATGCGCGGTTACAGACAGGCAGACAGGGTTAAAAATAGGCTTTCATAAGTGTCAACCGCCAAGCGCGTTGCTTCAGATACCCGGGGCGGGGGAGGCTCACTCCGCCCACCTCTGCGGAGCCCGGCGCGTGGGATGCGGGGGGCGCGTGACGCCACCGGGCGGGGGTGACGTCACAAGACGCGGGCACAAGGAGGCCGCCCCCGCGAGAGAAACAACTACTTGTTAAGGGTGATTGCGGGTTATCGTATTGCGCGGAGCAATTTTCCGGGTTGATGGGTTTATAAGGTACGCGGGGTGTCAACTCGACATTGTCTTTTCCCGTCACTGAGCAGAAGAGAGCGGCAGATGAAAAATGCCCTCGGACCAAGTAAATAATAGAGCATTATGCCCAGGCTGATGTACGTGTTAATTTATTAATATATTCTCCGGGCAATGTAATTAATCGCAACATTTAGTCACCGTTGTGCCCATCGAAAATTTGAATCTTTATATATTAGACACTAAGAAATCATTTACATTCAAGAAACCAATTAATCAATTGTGATGAAAAAATAAAGGAAATATTATTGCTAAAAATGAACTCTCTCATGGTCGATAGGCTTTGACTGAGCATCGCGGTCGATCTCCAATAAGATATACAGACTCGGTATATCTATGTTACTGGAGATCGACCTCTTTATTTGTAAATAATCCAAGTGAACATAAAAAATTCCAGATAAAAAATAAAGATAAACACTGTGTAAGAACGTCGTCGATTTATTGAAGGCAAAGGTTAGGTCAAAACAAACAGTTTCTTAATTGAGTTTAAAAATAACATTGCCCCGAAGGTATTTAGCAGTATAAATGATAAATAAACACATCTGTGACATTCCGATCGGCGATAAATGAACATGAAACAAACGTTTGAGGTATCAGTTAGTTTAAATGAATTATAATAATTTGTATATTGCGGATAGAATAGAAAAACAACAACAGTGATGTCGAGATGTGGTACTGATTTAATCTTGATGGAATTGAAATTCAGGCAACAACTTTTGTCCATAGCACAGTTACGTATCCCGCAGCATTTTGGGCATACCATACACAATTCAACGAGGGGGCTAGTCGTTAAGGGATCGATTCAGATTCGATCACTTCAACAGCAAACTCCAGGGCTGCTTCGGAAAAGTTGACGATCGTGCAAGATGTAAAGAAATTATTAAAACACCCACCAAAGGTAGCGACAACCCTGCAATATTGGGACCAGCACTCGAAGGACAAAATACCGAGAAGATAAGGTCATATTTAAAAATATTCAAACATGATTATTTTTTATCTTTTTGGCGAGACAGTAGATGAGTGGACTATGCATTTTTTTTAATGTCGGTCTTACGATCTGAGCGCAAACTGCAATAGGGAATAAAAGTCAACTGCAATAGGGAATATAAACTTGAATAAAAACTACAATTAAAAACAAAGTGCCAACACAAAATACAATTGGGACGTGCGTCCAAAAATTTAACAAGAAGGAAAGTTTACGTATTTCTCTCAAAACTGTTTGTAAAATATTTTTTTGTAATAATAATGTAACTCAAATATCGCATTTAAATTTAATGTTCGTCGCTTCCAAAATAAGCAAGTAAACGATACATTGTTGTTTATGATGATATTACTGGTTACCCCACAGAAGAATATAGCAAAAAAACCAGTTGAGTTAATGTAGTTTATGTTGGTACTGTGTGATGAAAAGTATCATATCCTAGGGAAATAAATGCAAAAAGTTTTTTTTTTCCTTTTTTTTCAAACCATTTCAGAGACATTCATATTCAATATTACCAGGAATACTGGAGGATTTTGATCGATATATTTAAATAAGAAATTACGTGTAACGAGAGTTCCAGGTAAGTTTAAAAAAAATGTATTGTATGTTTAAGTTATATAACTTATGTCTGTACTTACGTAGGTATCAATTTAAGAGCAAATAATATTAACACAAAACTGCAAAGGGGCGTGGCTTACTCCGTCAAGCCCAGGTTGTTTTCAATAAATTTTCTTACTAGCAATTGTATCTATTCGACAGACAATTTGATAAGATTTAGTGAAATTGTATTACTGAACGATCCTAAAGCAATTCTATCCATTCGACAGACAATTTGATTAAATTTAGTGAAATTGTATTACTGAACGATCCTAAACAATTATTTATTGTCCGTACTTGACAAATATTCCGACAAACAACTAAAATTGGATCAGGACAAGATAATTTTTTTTAAAAGTGCGCTAATAAGTATGACAGCTAAGTTCGTTAGTCAGCCCAACCCGCCATGTTGTTTCGAAATAGCGGTTGTTAAAATACATAAATATCTTTATTCCGTAAATATTGGACTAAAGAAAAATTTTTAAAAAAACACACAA
Source organism: Agrypnia vestita (assembly GCA_016648135.1). Taxonomy (NCBI): domain Eukaryota; kingdom Metazoa; phylum Arthropoda; class Insecta; order Trichoptera; family Phryganeidae; genus Agrypnia; species Agrypnia vestita. Next base: position 66,242 of record JADDOH010002884.1, read on the forward strand.
CCAGAAGGGATTTTTTACCCTTTTATAGTTAATTAATAATACATTAATATCTATAAACTACATTAACTCAACCGGTGTCTTGCTATATCCTTAACATTCCGTGGGGTAACCAGTAATATCATCATAAACAACAATGTATCGTTTACTTGCTTATTTCGCAAGCGACGAACATTTAATTTAAATGCGATATTTGAGTAACATTATTATTACTTTTAGAAAACCTTTAGAAAAGGCTCTATTATAATTGTATAGAATGTATATAAATGATGCACAACTTAAGTGATATTACGTAATACTAAGTCTCGGTACTAGGCCATGCCCATATTATAGGATTACTGAATGAATTGCACTTTGAGATATTAGCTGCGTAATAACAGGTGTCCACTTCAATATTGATAACTAAAAAAATATAAGTAGTAGGTACGTAGTTGTCTGCCCGCTTGTGCAACACACATGACACACATTGGAGGTATAAACAAAAAAAATGAAACTCGGGCACAATTCCTCAATAATCGTAGAACGCCTCATTCATGGAACGATCGCACATTGCACAATGTATAAAGTCTAAAAGATATTGAAAAAAATTACAATCCGTAGATTTAACAATACCCGTCATAATTCATATAACCGTAGCGAATTTGAGATTTTTAAGAATTTTAAAATGCTTTTACTAGTTTCAATTTCAATTATCTTTAAAATAGTTATATGCATCGTACACCATATATATTCCTCACATACACAATATATTTCCTGTAAATATTGAGTATCGAATGTGAAATATTGATAAATAAGGTCAAATCATCAGAAGCATTCGTCAAGTCCCATCCAATATGACCGTTTTTTTTATCAGATGGCTTTATTCGCTTTAAATAGCTTGTGTTTTCACTAATCATTCCTGCGGGCATATATTTTTTTAAAACATTAATGAATTTTATATTGTGCGTATTTATCGAAATGTGGCAGGTGTGACAGGCTCGGTAACATTGCATTGCTGCACGACTACGCAGTTAAGGGTACGATGTATTTTGTTTCATTATATTGTTTCTATATAATGTTTAAAGAATAATCAAATAATGTAATAAATGCTATTTTTTTCCGGGTTTCTATCATAACATATTGGAGTAATTGATACAAGTACTAAATTCAAACCCCCTAGACGGGCGTGGGCCGTGTTTCTTATGACGTAATTGATTCTTCGACCAGACATCGCCCCTCATTTAAAGAGGCTGTATTTTCATGTTTCGACCTTTAAGTCGATGGTGGGAAGGTGTCTATTAAGCCAACAGTCGCCGTGCATTCAAATTGACAAAAAAAATGATGTAACTATTGCAAATATAAAATTATTTTAACAGAGTGTTAGTTACATTAGTATAAACCACTACCAGATTTTAGGTTTACCAGTTTCGAGACATGCCCCTCTCTTCGTCAAGACCAACAATACACTACTATGTTCACAACACTATACACCACAATCTTGTCAGAGACAAGCATGCACTAACTTGCCTACAGAAATGTACCTTTTGAAATGTTGATACTGTTCACATACTTTTCATTCCGTTTCATTATATTAACTGTCCAATGTAGGTATATATTTAATATTTTCGGATAATGTAAAAAAACTACAGTACAGGATAGTTTATGATTAAAAAACGGAAATCTAATTTTTGCAGGTTTGATAGTACACTTAGAAATCGTCGAAATGTGCAAGTATACGTACTGCCGTTTTATTATTGTTTTACATTTTACATCGTTTTATTTCATGAAGAAATGTTCCAAAAACATTTTTAAAAAAACAAGTATATAAATACTATTTCACGTGTGAAGACTGTTTAGCCGTTTGATACATTTGTACGTAATTGGGAGAATATTGATACTTGCGGAAAACCTGGTTACTCATCCTCTCACAAAACACAACAAGACCGTTGCAGAGCAGTTTCTACCCAGATTGGTGATCTTGCAGTACGGAGGGAGCGTGACCAGTGCCCTTTTAACCAGACATTGAATCCGCACATTGAGGCCCGAATTTAGAGTCAATACTTAGACGATTTAAAGGTTAAGATATGCCTATAATTTTCAGTACAAAATAACACTTTTACGGCATATCTCAACATTTAAATCATCTGAGTATTGACTCTGACTTCGGACCTGAGACTTCACTCGCAACATGCTCGAGGAGGCGTGAGAACTGTACAATCAAATTCGCCATCGCTTGTTACAACATTTATCAATACACACTTTTTCCAATATACTAAACAATATTAACCGTTACAAATTCTACAAACTATAATGACTAGCAAAATGCATTTGATTTCGCCGGTTGCTTCGGCTAGGTATGGGCCGCGTCACGGCCAATTTCCCCAACTGATACAACAGAAAAAGAAAACAATATCAAATTATGTGTGTGATAAATATACAAAGTAAAAATAGAAGTTGAAAAAAAAGAGGGACAGTCAGACGCGTATCCCATTCAACAATGATCGATGATCCAAAATGTAACAACGTAGGTTTGTGACCAACCATTTTCGAAATCCTTCACACTAAGTTGCGTTTTGAGAAAATCCGTAGTAAACAAAACCAAAGATGTTTATTTCCGATTTTATTATAATTATCAAGGAAGATTTACAACTACACCAATGTAACGCGACTTTATCATTTGGTACGCCTGTTATGATAAAGGGAATTTCTATTTACGGCGTTTACCTACTCAATAATTTACATAAAAAATAGGCTTGGAATAATATTAATGAGGTAAGAATATGATTTATTCTCAAAAATTACGCGCATGAATCAAGTAATGTAAAGTAAAAATAAAAATATTAGAACAAGTAAGATAAATCATTTTGAAGGACAAAATCTATGTAACGAAATCTTAAGCTATCACCGTGATATGAACCCGGATCATTGTAACGCCGGTAAGCAGCTTTAATCAAAAAATAAATGATTGTCATTTAAATAAAAATATTTAAAAAATGTTAAAGACAGCCAAACAGTATGGGACAATTTGGTTTTAATATGTCGTGGGATTTTGTAAAATTTGCGACACAGCTGCGATTCCACTCTACGTCGACTGATTATATTACGATCAACTAATCAAATTGGGTCTTCATTATGCGGCTGGCGGAATTCTATCACGGATACGTTTCTAGCCTTTCGAACGCGCACCTGAGACTCGAACCGATTTTGATAAAATTATTTAATGATGTTCCATGCAGCTAGTACATGACCGTTTTACATAATCGTAACAAATTTACAATTTATCGAAATAAATTTACACAAACCTCTTTTCGACATTTCCTCGTCAATTTTCGCCAGGCAACAAAATTAATGATGACTTACCTGAAAAGAAGAGAAAATAATAATTATTATATATTAGTTACCACAGGAGATATAATGTTCAATAAATTAAAAAGAAAAAATCGTGCGTGTACCCACGATACGCGCCGTAGAAGTTATACAGCTTTGGCGTGATTGTGATAATTAATATTTACATATTGGTTAAAAATGTATATTAATAAAATATGATAATGTCTAGGGAGATGATAAATATAATTGATAACACTTTTATGCAGTTGAATGATTGATATTAATTTATTCTTGAAGTGGTAAAATTGGTTTGTGATAGCTAAAATAAGAGATAAATGTTTTCGAATCAATCTCTTCCAAATATCGCGCAAATACAGAGCGTCAATGGTAGTATGTGTCGTATTGTTGACGTTGTCGGGTTATTTTTAATCGTTAAATTGAAATCTTTCTTGAAAATTTTTACTATCTAGAGGCTTATTACTTAGGACTATAATCTTCTGAGGTAACATTGAGATGAATGTCTCCACTGAGAATTTTGGCTTCAGCTTCTTTGGTAGTCTTTTTCTTTAGTCTGTACTCAAGACACTTCTCGGTGTTAGTCTTTGCCATATAAAAAACTAAAATAAAGACTAAATTATATATAATACTAATGACGCTCAGAGTACTGAGTTTTAAAAATCTACACTGATTATTTTATAGAGTTTCATGAAAAGAATTAAAACTCATGCTTACAGAAATGTAACCTTGAATATTTAAAAATACACTTACAAACTTGTAAGCTTCCCAGACGCGTAAAAAAACCTCCTTTTTTTACATGCTTTTATATATTTAATTATAAAAATAAAAATTCCGTTAAAAAAAGATGGTAATATTTCTTTTTTACGGGTAATACGTTATCAAAACTATACACTTAAAAGGACACACAAGTTCTTTTTGGTCTATTGGTTAAGATCCAATGGGGGGTTAAATCCTCGTTTCAGAAGGCCAGAAATTTTGTCCTATTTTCCCAGCGTTAAGCTTGGTTACCACGGGCATCCTTCTTTGAATTATATACGTCCATAGGCAGGCGGGATAAGCAGAAATCATAAAAAGATCAAGGGCAGAAATACAGCACCATCAAGGGATATTTTGGTAACTTGGGAATGTCGCTCGATGTTATGACGTCAGAGTCAGGTCAGGTCAACCGCCGTAACCTACCCTCTGGATTGGCCATTAGCCACGATGATGGCGCAATTACAAGACTAGTATTGTGGATGAGATCACGACAGGGAGATCTGCCGCGATCGACACGGAGCCGATAGAACGTGACCGATGATTTATTAAGAGGCTGCGCTCTCCGCGGCCTCGTGCTGGGGAGGGGACGGAATAAGGAAACGGGACCTGGTCGTGATCGGAAACCGGATGCGGACCGAGACGGTGAATGTCGAGAGCGGGAGAACCGAGAGAGAGAGAGAGAAGAGAAACGTCTGGAGAAAATAATGAACTCGCTTATCAACTTGCAGTGTCTCACTCAAGGCTGACGTTACGAATGCTAGAACGGTACGCGGTTTTATTTATATTATATACTATCGAATAGCCGATTGTATCTATATACATAGAAGTATGTATTGATATAGATGCACATCGGTGATGATTAGTTTCATAAATAATGTGTTAAAGAAAATATAATAAAACGAATTTACTTAGTTTATCACCACTTAATTTTTGATAAAAACCAACGGTTTCGGAAACAACGTTCCTTCGTCAGGGTATACTTAAATACTATGTAATTAAACTTTACAAATTATGAACAATCATACCTCGTTGTCAAGTGTCCAAATAGGGATAAATATTGGGGGGTGCGAAAGAAACAGGTGATAGGGTGAAAGGGAACATATTCAAGATAGGACTGTAAGTTAGATTTTTTTGGTTATTTACGATACATTAATTATTATTTACAGATTTCTTAATTTCTAGGACTTCTAAATTATTTAAACGTCTACTTTTACTATCAATGTGAAGAATATTGACTCCTATATTTTCATCAAAACTATGGTTATTCTCAATATGATTGGAAAATTTTGAAAAATTTGAATTATTTAAGCATCTTATATGTTCTTTAATCCTTATATCAAAATTACTACTCGTTTTTCCAATATAAAAAGAGGGACAGTCATTACATTTTAGTTTATAAACACCAGAGTGAGTCAATTTGTGATCTTTATCTTTAACATTTCTCAGAAAGTTACCAATATTATTTTTTGTATAGAAAGCTGGTTTTATGGTGAGAGGCAGATTTTTGAGCATTTAATTGAAAAATTGTTAATAAATAAAATTCTACGCCAATTTTTAATATCATCGTTATTTTTACAATTATTGTATAATAGTTTATTTGTGGCTATTTTATTAAGTTTTTTGTTTAGAATTTTATAAATCAAATTAGAAGAGTAACCATTGTTTGTAGCAATTTGTTTTATTATGGACAGCTCAGTAAGAAAATTAATATAAGACATTGGAACGTTAACAAGTCGGTGTATTATGGAATGGAAGGCGGAATGTTTATGTGTGATCGGGTGGTTGGACTATTGTGTCAGTATGTGTGGGTTTGCGATATATATTAAATTCAATTTTATTGTTATTGATAGACAAATTTAAATCTAAATATTTTAATGTGGCATTATTTCCAACCTCAATTGTAAATTGTATTTGGCGATGAAAAGAATTTCAAAAATTAAGAAAGGTGTCAAGTTGACGTACAGATCCTGTTCAAATACAAAAAATATCATCTACATATCTCTTCAACAATAGAATAATAATTAAAAGAGGGTTTTTAGAATTCAAAATTTTTGTTTCTAAATCTATACCTATAAAACTTAATGTCAGTCTGTCTGTCTGTTCTCTATACAAATCCACACCGTTTGTCCGATTCGATTCACATTTTGCATAGTTATGCTTGAGGACCCGGCGGGTAACATAGGCAACATTTCCTCCCTATTCTCATACCCCTTTCCCTCCCCCTCACATATTTTCGATGCAAATCTGTACCGTTTGACCGATCGGACTCAAAATTTGGAAACTTATTATTAAGGACTCGGCGGATAACATGGGCAACATTTCCTCCCTATTCTCATACCCCTTCCCCTCCCCCTGACATATTTTCTATGCAAATCTGTACCGTTTGAGCGATCGGAATCAAAATTAGGAAACATATTCTTTAGTAGTCGGCGGGTAACATAGGCAACATTTCCTCCCTATTCTCACACCCCTTCCCCTCCCTCTGACATATTTTCGATACAAATCTGTTTCGTTTGACCGATCGGACTCAAAATATATGGAAACTTGTTCTTTAGGACTCGGCGGGGAACATAGGCAACATTTTCTCCCTATTCTCATACACCTTCCCCTCTTCCTGACTTTTTTCGATGCAAATCTGTACCGTTTGACCGATCGGACTCAAAATTTGGAAACTTATTAAGGACTCGGCGGGTAACAAATGCGACATTTCCCCCCTTTTTTTCTTCTTTTAACCCTTTCCTCCCCTGATATATTTCTAGGTAAATCTGTACCTTTCGACCGATCGGACCCAAAATTGGGAAAATTATTCTTTAGGACCCGGCGGGTAACATATTCGACATTTCCCCCCTATTCATTCCACCCTTCCTCTCCACTGATATATTTTCGATGCAAATCGTACCGTTTGGCCGATCGGACTCAAAATGAATAATAATAAATGTATTATAATAACCAAAAAAATCTAACTACAGTCCTATCATAAATATGTTCCTTTTCACCCTATCACCTATTTCTTTCGCACCCTCCCCCCCATTATTTATCCCCATTTGGACTCTGTTACCGAGGTTTGATTAGTATTATTATTATTATTATAGGACTTTCTATTTTACACATAAATAATTTTGGTCTGAAATTGAATAATTTAGAATCATTAGAAATTAGTAAAGCATGTAATAGTAAACAAAATATTATTAATAATCAATTAAATTTGACTACTAACCCAATTCTAAAAAATTTTCCAATAATTGCGAGTAATCAAGAAGAACTTCAGTAATAATATATTTTTTAAATAATTTAGAAAAACAAGGAACAAAAGACATTTCATTCGAATTTTTTTTGACAGCTATACAACACCCTGATGATGGAATGGTAATTTCTGAAACATGTTGGTGTAAATACTCAAATAAAAGTAGATATACACAAATAAAATAATCAATATTTTTTTTAAATGTCAATCTACAATGTTGCTCAATCAATTGAAAAAAAAAAACTTTTTTTCTTACTTATTATTTCTTGGAACATAAGTTGGAAAAGCACAAGTAGTTACCATTCCTACATACAATTACACTGAGTGAGATTTGCTTACCAGAATGAAAGAATCAAATGATGGAGGTTTTATCTTACAAGGAATTCATTCAATTGACGAAGCGTTCAAAAGTGTTATACTTCAACACCAAAATTATAAGAAAAGGAGAACAAATTGTTTATAGGTATTTTAAAGATAAAGAAGTCAAATATGACACTTTTACGCGTAAATCAAGTTAATTAAATAAAAGCTCCATATTTTTAAGAAAAAAGTTTCCACCAATTTGCTCAAATATTCAATGCCTCTGAAATTACATTTTGTAATACAACACCTTCACGCAGGGCGGCACTCAATTATAGTTTTTATATTCTATTCTTTGAATTTGATGAGATAATGGGCACAAATATTAGCGAAGTGTCAGAAAGATGGAACTTTTCAATAAATTATGTTCAGGGACGTCCGTGGGCACAGGCAATGGCGTGCTTAATAAGGGCGGAAAATTGGGGGCGGAATAAAAAAATTTGATTTAAAATGAATATTACTTATATTTATTTTTAAAAGGCAGATGGGGGCCCATTTCTAAAATTTATGCGAAAAAATCTATAAAAATTTATTAGGGAAAATATTATATCAATGTGCAAGGCTCATAAAATGATGTGAGAATTCGGGAAATAGCCCTAGAACAATTTTTACCCGAAGAAATTGGACCGGGTCATTAAAGAATTAACCTTTGAAATTAAAATTTGAAGACAATATTCTTCATATATTTGTGACAAGCTTTTAAAATAAAGATATTATTCGCGGACAAAAATAATTTAATTAAAATATTTCAGACATTATATTGAGTAAGTGTCGACAACGTAGTTTTTCAATATTTTTACTAAAGCAATACCTACACTTCACCCATCACCAAACTCCCATGCCGCATCAAGCATCGAGATGATAATAATTAGACATGACGCTCTTTTCAAAATGTGGCTCACGAACTTTGTCAAACCTCGTGGTTGACATGATTTTTCACTTATGTCAGAGATGCGCGCGGCATCGGTTAACGCAGTTCGCGGCAATTCGGGAATAGTGAAGTTCTGGAAGAACGAACATAAAAATTTAAAAAGGTTTGGTTGTGTATCGGCCAGTTCGCTGATCGATCGCCGTCATGTATCTGCAAAACTTCTGTGCAGTTTGGCATATGTTTAATGTAATAAACATCAAAAAAATTTAAAAAAAAAAACTGCGTCTAGCTAACTGCTCGATTATTGGTTGCAAGAAGGTTTGATGTTATGGGACCACTAGGACACCTGCGGCACACTGGTATGCCGCAGGTAAAATTGCCTAGAAACGGGCCAAGGCATATCTTTCGTCCAAAGTGGCTAGCGAAATTTTTTTTAGACTTTGGTCTTAATGCGTTGAAATGCACATTCATCGCAGACTGAAATTAGAAAACAGGTTAATACCTTTCGCTAACTGCAGCTAACCGCGAAAGCATGGAGAATGGCTCACCAACCGTAAACTTTGATCGTATTGAACCTATTGCCAAGTAAATTAAACTACAATGTAAACGGGAACACAAAGCTAATGTTGCGCTCGCCGAAAACATAAGTTAAGTTACAGGCCTTTTTACCAGGTCCCGCAAGCAAATGATTGAGGAATTTCAAAAGAATTGAAAAGTTACTTCTTCGTCGGGACTAGAAAATGTGATTTTCGGTTTTGGTTAAGTTATTAGAGAGTTGACAACATTAACTAATCCAGAGGTATTTTGACGAGGTTTTTTTATTTCAAAATTACATCTGTTGTCATCTTTTATAAGAACACACGAAGTGAACTGGTTTCTATCGAGCTAATTTGTCGTAACGGTTTTCTGCATATTCAACAAAAAATATTAAAATGTGTATTAAAAAATATGTAATTTAATTATAAGATTATTCAATCTGAGTTACGTTAGAAAAGTGTAACCTAACACATTAAATTCAAATATTTCGCCCAAGCGTTGTTTTAAAATGTACCTAATACAATGATTATGTGGTTAATTGATTTTCAAAATTAAGTTAATTAAGTAAAAAAATAATTGAATGTCAATTTTTTTGGTTTTGATTTTTAAGTATCTAGTTAGGTAATATTTAGATGAAATTATAGAGTAGTTCTAGTTATGAGAAATTTGCTCGCGTTGCTTTGAAAAATAATGGTAGGAACCTATAGATAAACCACGAGTAATCGCGACTGAAAACGATATTTAACAAATATATGCGTTTTTACGAATACGAAATACGTGTCACATCAATATTCTTACTAATTTCAAACTAAGCTAAACGCTTGTGCCATGAAAATAGAACTAACTTGCTGTGTCTGGAGTGAGATTCGAACCCGCGACCATTAGATCACGAGGCGAGAGTCCTAACCACAACAACAAGCTATTCAAATATATAATAATCTAATAATATAATAATTTATCTTTTCTTACTCAGTCCCTCACTACTAAATTGCATTATTGTTACTATCACTGCTGCAGCAACCTTCCCTGTCTTCCACATAACATCCAAGACTACAAGTTTTTCTAAAATGTCATCTGTCATCACCATGGAGGCGTGTAAAACATACTGGATACTCATACTGGCGTGCAGTGAGAACAAGAAGCGTGACTTGAAAAAAAAAACCGACATTATATATTTATCTGGCAGAATATTATGAAATATTGAAATCTGAAAATATGTTAAGAGGCCGCTATACCTGGCAAGTTTCATAATTCTGACGATTGTTGCACTTTTTTGCCGCATCTGGAGCGCTGCCGTCGAAATCTATCAACCTCCAAGTGCTAATAAATATTTGTTCTTTTGGCGTATATAAATTATCTGAACCATGCAAACCAAATCATATAAATGCGCTCACATTTACACCCGACACTTCGATTGCGAAGGGCAATGTGAGTGACCCTTTCTACAAGAACGCAAGTTTTGCTAGTTCAACAAATCGCTTGATACATTTCGTGAAAACACAATTTGTTGAATCGTGTATTAGGGATGTAACCAATGTAACCAATGTAGTACAAGGTTTACGATACCACCGAATATATAGATTTTTTCTTTCTTAAATTTTAACGCGCCGGATTAAACAATCGTTTTATTTAGTCTTTTTTTTAAACTTCTACCTATATTACTTTTAACATTGTTATTATTTTTAATTTTTATCGAGGGTGTAAAGTAATATTATATTTTTTTTATATCTATTTTAAATGATTTAAAATCTATTTTAAATAACCAAATAGAATTAAAATTTAAAATCATTCAAAATGACGTACTTGTAGATTCTTGCCTTAAATAAATTATGAATCGAAATATTCAAGCATCTTCGTCCTAATATCAATAGTTATCGAGATATGTGACTTTAAAGATTGCATTTCTATAAATATTTTTGAATTTAAATCTGTAATACGTAAGACTATAATGAAAGTAACTTATATCGAATATTTAAAAGTCATTCGCATTAATACAAGTAAAATAAAATGATAATAACTTTGCAAAAAATATATTTTCTAAAAGTTTTAATCATTTTATTTAACTTGTTTTGAAGAAAATGTATTTTTAAATTCTTTGTATTAGTTTCGCCGTCGTATGGAAATGTCTTTGAAGTGAAAATTAACACACTTCCCGTCATCCAATCGAACTGAAATTTCGCACGTCGTATCGACGTCGAAAACAACGTATTTTATCATCTTCGTCAGGACGGATGCATACTATGCGTATGTGTCCATCCTAACGTGGTACACTGGTATCGAAACCGGTAGATGTAGAGTTACCCCAAGTGATTCATACAAAGTTCTTAATTAATCAATGTTAATAATTATGTCAAATTACAAAGTTAACATTATAAACATAAAAAATGTTTTGGTACAATTTTTTCATACAAATAACTGTTCTCACGTTATACGGCTTAAAGAGTGTCAATTGGTTAAATATGTAAGTACCATTTGCAAACCGCTTTTGAAGAGGAGTACAGTTGCCGGCAAACTTCATGAAATTCTTTGGCTAAGTGGGGGAATGCGCAGAAGACGAAATTTGGGTCTCGTTGGTAGAAAGGTAGATGCGCAAACGTCCCCCCACTACGCCGCAGAATTTCAAGATGTTTGCCGGCTACTGTGCAATACGCGTTTTTTTTGTATACAACGCCACATAACAGATACACTTTTATCAAAGCAAATTACCTGTTACCACTTACATAACTAAGAAAACTATAAATGTATATGTTAATATGTTAACGATAAAAAAAATCATATCCATTAAATCAGTTTAGTTTATTTCTTTATTATTTTATTTTTAGAGTTTCCTGGGTTATTTTACCGTTTGTACTCGACCTCCATAGTCAACGTTTCGGATCCCACTATAGGATCCATTATCAGGGCTGTTGTCGCTGATGGTAACAGTTTCGACACGCGCTAAAAAAAAATTAACGCAAAAGATTTTCAACGGCCGTAAAATATTAAAAATTCTTAATTATTTTATTATTAATTCAAAAAAGTATAAGAAGAAATTATTTTTGGCTGAGTATACAGCATTACACATGGGCGTTTATTATTTTATTTCTAAAAATTAACAGAGAATATTTTAAAAATTACCCATAAGTTATTTATTCTCTGAAAATATTTATTGATAGTGGGATCGGGTGGGGTGGGTTAAATATTGAAATACTTAATTGAAAATATTTTTCAAAACAAATAGACTCAAAATAATATTACATCGTTTTACCGAAAAATTTTCGGTCATAGTAAGAACACTTAAAAATTGCGATTTAAAAGATTTCACATTTTCACAAAGGTCGCAAATAAATTTGAAAAACATTTTTCTGAGCAAGTCCAAAATATAAAACACATTTGCGACATAAAACTATCCACATGAGAATTACCCACGTGAACAAATCAATTTTAGTAGGCATGTAAAATTGAATTTAAAAAACTCGATGTTTTAATGATTTTTTGGATACTGCAATATAGGAGATGGAACGTGAATTTTTTATCTTTTTGAAAACGCTGTAATTAACAACCTACCCGAAAGTAATAATAATATTAATAACCTACCCGAAAATAATAATAATAATAATCTTACCCCTAACCTTACACATGGATGTGTAAGGTTAGGGGTAAGATTATAATCAATAATAATTTATTTCCCCCCAAACTTTCTGTTTGAACTTTTTTTATTCAATTTATAAAAAAAATGTATGGTCTTATGTGGAAATATTTCGAGCAAAAGTGTACCAAAGATAACTCTATAGCTAGATAGTTTAAATAGTGCTACGGGATTATAATTTATTTGTGATAATCACAAAGTATTTTGTTGACTTTTTTAAAACAAATGTTTTAAGAGTGAATGAATCTTTCATAATAAAATTAATTTAATGCATTTTTAGCTGTAATTTTGGCAACAAGATTCTAAAACTTTACACTAATTTGACTCTTCAGACTGCAAAAACGTGAATCATGTACTACGGCGCCTTAACTATTGTGATAGGAATACTACGAGATATATCTCTTATTTCGGTTTGTTTTCAAAATATATGCTTAGGAAAAAGTCATGCTTCTTGTTCTCACTGCACGCCCCTGCTGGATAGTATATTTAGTTATACGGAGAACATGGTACGAGACAATATTGGGCAATTTTTTTATAAAAATAAATTTTTATCAATAAATGATAGCGGATTGATAATTTCCATGACTATTCTGGCGCCCTCGTGATTTGACGCTTCGGGCGAATGCACGATCAGCCTATCTACCCTAGTCTATCAGTATCTATTGGTACTTAATAATAGAGTGTATTATTTAAATGTCTCTTGAAAAAGCAGTTGATCCGGTATTTAAAAGTTAATTAAGTAACTTTTTTTTAAATGGTTCCTCAAGGAAAACAAGTTATTTTCACCAGCGGGGATATGCACCTAGTGTTAAAAATATATAAAATGATTCTTTAATAATAGTAGTAATTGAATTAAAATTAAATCACTATTTATATTTGTCAATTTCAAAATCACGCTAATATTCAAATCAGAAAATGAAATACGACTTATAAATGAAAAAATAGTGACATATTCGTTGTCGTCAAATAGCACAAACGCAGTACAGAGATATCACATGGATGTGTAAGGTTAGGGGTAAGATCATAATCAATAACCACATGAATTCGATATCAAGGAGAGAAGGGACGTTTCCGTGGTGATCAATTTTGCTATGAATTAATGTACTTATTGTTTTATAATTATAGTACCTAAAGTGTGTGAAATCATTATTTTGCAGAGAATGACATTTAACACCCGAATTTCACCAAAACTCGGCGATCATACCCTGACGACTTCTCGGAACGATTTTGTAATTAAACCGGCTACAGAATGCGTAAGTTCCTTTCACTGGGAAAGGAACCATAGGTCACTTGAATTTCTCGCAGAGTGCACATGACGTCACGAATCAGCATTCAAACGGAGAAGCATGACTGTGCAGATAGCGTGCAGAAAGAGATCAAACATTTGCATATTGCGTTCTGTACATATACGCCACTCTCAGTGACTGTAACGAAGTGGTGGCATGAGGAGAATAATTATTGCGGGACGTGTAAAACGCGATTCCTAGCGTTTCTTGAATGATTAATTAATTTTCTAAGAAAAACTACTATTTAATGTACCTACTTACTCTTCTGTAAATAATTCTCACCGCATTATCATTGAGCCCCATTCCAGGACATCGTTCATTAATCGAGCCCCATTTCAGGACAACACCAAGTTATTTCTATTTTCAAGCAATAATTTTTCGTATTTGATATAAGTTACTGTAATGATAGTCCAACGTTTTACAGAAAAGAAGTCAGAAATATTGAAAAAAAATGCAAACTTTGATGTCGCATATCTCCTTAACTATTGATATTAGGTCATAATAGCTTGAACATTTTCGACTCATAATCAAGGCAGGAATATAGTCCTGCGAGGTTATTAATGTTTTCCAAATAACCCTGTATATGCCATACCAAGGGCATTCGGGTAGATTATCATTACGAGTCATCTCACCAACAATTAAATTGCTCTTTCAGTAGTTTCGTTCGTATGTTCGTACTTTTAAATTCGGGCTTATTCACAAACTGTTATGTGGCTTCCGGTACAATTATTTCAAATCAATTTTATAGATTAGATGACAAAACGAACGATGAATTGAAGTTTAAGTCTTGTATCGTCCCGGTCGGACATACGGTTCACGAACCACGGCATATAGATTAGCTTATTTTCGTGACAGTCGGATGTTAAAGACGTATTCAGGTCGAAACAAGTGTTTTATATTCGTACTAGCTGTAACCCGTTAAAAATTACGGTACTTTTACATGTCGGTCCCTATAAATATTTTGGGAAAAAAATTTCGAAAAAATTATTGTAATTGGTATATATCATTATGGAGTTGTAAAAAGGTTTTTTCAACACTTCTCGGAAACAATAAATATTACATTGTTTTACAAAATCGAAAGTAACTTTTCAAATAGCCCGGATGGCTTAAAAGTTCATAGCGCGTAGCGGGCAATCAAATAACAATTTACTACCGGCATATTTATTATTTATTATCATTACGCGACGAGCATCCCCGCTAGAAATGCTCTTCCCGCGGAGCAAGGCGGAAGGGAATAATTAGGACCTACTTTCCAGGACGATTCCCTCGGTTGATGTAAACTGCCTAGTCTAGTGCGCCTCCTGGAAAATTGTAATAAACTCGGGATAAAATAACAACAGATATGCTTCGGACAAATACCGAGATACGCAATATTTATTCAATTGAATAGCTCATCGGTGTTACATTTGATGAATGACACTTTAAAAATTGATGATGTATAATAACTCGACATAAATATGGCATTTTACCCAACTGTGTGAGCAATAGAGAAATAATGTCGATTAGTATTGTTTATCAGAAAGATATCATGCGTAGTACTCGCAGATTAAATGATAATAAAAACAATCTACCTACCTAAAATGCGTTGATCTATCGGTCTGTGGAATCGAAGATGTCAGAAATTAGCCAATTCAGACTCTACTTTAAAAAAATAGTTATATTTTAGTTGATCGATAATGTGAGTAGGTATCACATGATTTAATTTAAATTTAAAATGTAGATTTATAACTAAAAAACATACCCATATGTTTAATTTATCAGTTTCAAAAATAACGGTATTAATTATCATTAAAAATAAATATTACATTATTTTTATTGAGTGGTGATAAATATTTCAATTGTGAAGAAGAATATAAAAAAATTGTTGGGTGGGATGAATCTGAAAGAGAGAGGTCTGCCCAATATATAACGGTAAATACCGATTAGATTCGAAAGCAACGGTCAGCCGGTGAGATATAACAATTTCCCTGTTCATCCGTGTGTGACAACATTACGGTAGGTGCAAATATTTATACCGAAGTGACCAAAAGCCATCTACAACAATTTGCAGTGAGATAAGAAACATGATTTTGTTAAGTTGAAAAAAAGAGTAATTACAATTTCTTGTGTTGTGTGTTACATTTTATAAATTTTCGAGTTTATGTATAATAATCTCGGAGTACACATACTCAAGTTTGCAGTCCTGCCCATCCTATTGTCAGGAGTCTACGCCTTTGTATATTTTGCGTTGATGCCATTTAATTATTCGGATATACACATTAATCCAAATTATAATAATTTCGTTGTCTGTCTGTCCGTCCGTCGTAACTTCTTTATAGCATAATTTATATTTTTTATAAACAAATGAATACATATTCTTTAGGAACCGACATGTAAAAATACCGTCATTTTTGACGTCATAAAGTAAACGTACTAGTTGTCTCGCAACATGTCGCAGTTCCATTTCTTTTTACGAACTTACTATTCCTTTCCTCCAGTCATATTATTTGCATAAATTATAATTGACACCAGTATACTGTACCGGACGATGGCATTTTTATAGTACAACCCGTGTCTTGAAGGAAGATGGATTCTTCATGGAGTAACGACCTGCCAGGTTATCGAAAAGGATTCCCACGTGATTTTATCTAACATAAAAATGCAACTCGGATCGTGCACTGGACCTAGAAAATCCACAGAAGGTAAATGCTGAACCACATTCTTTCTAAGCCAGGATCTGGAGTCCGCCGAAGAACACCACGAATCGTCATCCACTTCGAACAGATTCGGCAGCATGAAGATAAAATTTGTTATAAAAATAATTTTTTTAATACAATTCTTGTTATATTCTGTAGCATAAAATTTTCATGGAAGTTGGAGTGAGAGGCCCTGCAATGTGAACAAAGGATTGTAGGAAAAATCTGAACCCACGCTTTTCTCCCCCTGGCTGAGTTTAATCGGTCCTGTAAAGAGGTTCGGGATCCCAGGATGTTATTCTCCAGTTCTCAACTTCTTTCATTTTAAAGAATGCCGAGTTCTTACCACCGGTTATCAATTGCAAGTGTTATTTCTGTCTTCACATTGTATTTTAAAATGCTGCTGTAGGCCTATTTATTTAGGTGATTAACTCCTGTTGATAATCCGTTTCCTTAAATAAAAAAAGGGCAAGAAAAGTTGAAAACAATTATTTATTATCCGACACGATAAAAGATAAGCCTCTGCACTAAGCGTACAATTAAATGACCCTATTAACATTTATGGTTATTGCCATTCAACGGTCCAGGCCATTGTTGGTTTTATTGGGCTAAACGAGTTAAACAGGAGATAATGACAACTACACAACCAAATTATATTATCCTTTACGCTGGCTTCTTACACTTATCAATACCCGATGCTTCGTATAATAGTAGTAAATAGTAAAATATAATAGTACAAGGTACATGGATAACCACATCGTTATAGTATCCTAAGACAAAATAGATAAACGTACTTATTTATGTACACTTAAAGTTTCTATGAGAAATATTAAAAATCATCAGTCAAATGTCAATATTTATACCAGTATAGGGGAATAGGGAAATAGGGGAAACAGGAGTATAAGGGAAATGTCCAATTTAGTCTAATATTTGGACACTTTGATTCGTAGATGTGCAAGAAACATAATTTGTGAATTACTTAACGTTTGTTTACATTTTAGAGCTTTCTGATTGAATTAATTAATTTCAAACCTGTCAAACAAAAAACGTCAAAATATTAATGCTATAAAATAACTGTCAAATACAGAAATAGCAATATTCCTATTTTCAGAACACGGCCGAATGTAGAACTAGCTTTCCTGCTCGGATATGATATTTTCTTCCTATCTATGAATCGTGAGAGTGAAATTAATATTTTGGGGGTGTGTTAAATTCACTCGATATAGCCAACTTATTATGACCGTAGAATAGATATTTAATTGTTTATTTTTATTTATATACTACGGTGATAAAAAAATCCGAGCTTAGTGTCAAGGCAAAACTGACTGTTTTCAAATATGTGTACAGGCCCACCCTAATATATGGCCATCAAATTTGGATCCTGACGGAGAGAGCGAGATCAAGAGTCCAGGCTGCCGAGATGAGTTTTATAAGGGGGGTAGCGGGAGTCACACTGATGGACGGAGTGAGAAGTGCCGACATAAGGCACACACTCGGCATGGAGCCCCTACTCCTGCACATAGAAAAATCACAACTGAGGTGGCTTGGACATGTGCTCAGAATGCCAGAGGAACGAATACCAAGAAGAATCCTCTTGGCAACCCCGGAGGAAAGACTGCCGGTGGACTCAGATTAAGCTGGGAGAGACAACAAAAAAATGTATTTGAAAACAGAATGGGTCTGGACTGGTTGACTCGAGCACAAGACAGGGGATCATGGAAGCACCTTGGCGAGTCTTTGCCCTACTAGGACAAGGGGAAGAAAATGATGATGATTTTTATTTTTATTATATTTAAGATCGGTAGAATTTGTCATTTTCGTAATTGCAGGTTGGATGAGAATAAAGACAGCGGCGAACGGGAATAAATGTTCATCTCCGTAAAGGAGTTATAATTTATAATGTGAGAAATTTAAGTAGGTTTCCGCAAAAAAATGTTTTTAGATACGCAAGTATATTTTTTATAGGTCACAAACATTAAAATAATAAAAAGGGCATAAACCTAGATAATGTACTGTACTTAAATTCGTAAGGAATTTTGACATTTGCAACAACGTCATGACTTGACTCATGAGAATGAGGCGTGGGCTTACGTCCTCAATAGAACATAATATGACTACTAGTATGTGGTCTATTTTTTGCGTCCGGAATAAATAGCTCAGAATAACAATGACGACTTAAAAATAAGTTATTGATCTGAAGTAGTAAAAGTATCTCGTTTAAGTAATAAAAATTAAAACATCAATCAGCCCTAATAAAACAACACAATCGTGAAAAAAAACATCACTAGCGTTATTGTTACAATGAAACACTCTGAAACAATGTTAAAGCGAATTTTTATTTTATTTATTTATTTATTAATGATACACGCCCTGAATTAGGGTTACACATAATGCGAAACATAAAGTGTTTAAATAGCAGAAATATCTAAGTACATAAGCAGGATATTACAAAAAATAGAAAATATCAACAATATAAATGCACTAAGTAATAAGTACATAAGGATATAAAAAATTAACGAAATTACCTTTCCCTTTTTTTAAGCTTCAACAGGCCAAGAAGCACAATTATAGAAGCGAAACACATCACAAAAAACCCAGGCTTAAGTAAATCGGATAGATTAATTGTGACCTCACCGAGAATGATCCCGGAACCCTCGGAATGAACCGAGAAGCCAGTGTAATGCCCACTGGGCTACGAGTGCCGCCAATATTAGCAAGATTAATAAAATAAATAATAGGTTAAGTATGTAGGTAAACTATTAAATAGACGTTAAGTAGAATTGTCTTTTGTATGTGTACAATGTCCGAGTTTTAAAAATATCAACAGAGCGGTATTGATTGCCTAGGCAGTGGAATCTATGTAAAGGCGAATTCACGATAGTCTTTACGCTGGGTACCTGCATAAAATAGCTCACTCTGTCTTGAAACCGACCGTCCAGGTACTTTGGTACCACAGGTACTCCGAAAGTAAGTACATAAAACATAGGTATAAATTAAATCACTTACAGTTCTCCTACACGGAAAAGGAAGAAGAAATCCTTTGAAATTGCAACATCTTAACCAGGTCATGAGCCCTTCAGAAAACAGTTTATTATCAGATACTGTATCTCTTCAATCAAGGCAAAATTGCTAGCAGAAGAAGCGAGACGAGAACATCTTGGTCAAAGAATCGAAGGCAGGGAATCGAGAAGTCCTCAGTCCGACTATTTCGAGCTGCTGGAAATAAAATAATGATCGGCACTGTTCGATGACTGGGCAAGTACCAAAAGATGAAGATAAAATAATTGTTTTTTTTTATAAACCTTTCCAGTTTTTTACATAAAAAATAATATTAGGTCCTTACATATGAAATTGATGTTTTGCCGTACTGGCAAATTTGATCTCAAATATCTTCTCTTTGGTTAGGAATTCCAAATCCAAATTTATACAGCTATTTACTCATGTATTTGTGTTTTGAAAATTATAATTCATTTGTTTTTTCCTCAATCGTTTTTTTCTTTGCGTCACTCAGTTTACAAAATGAAAAACTTGAAATATCGCGTTATTTATGAGTACGAGTTCCACCGTGGCACCAGTGCTGCAGAAACGGCTCGAAGGATTAATGATGTGTATGGCGACGGTGCCGCTAAAGAAAACACAGTGCGTTTTTGGTTCCAACGTTTTCGTTCTGGAAATTTCGACCTGCAGAACAAGCCCCGTGGACGGCCGGAGACCAAAGTTGATAATGAAGAATTGAAGGCTATTGTGGAAGCGGATCCATCGCAAACCACATTCGAGTTAGCTGCAGGCTGCGGTGTTAGTGATAAAACTGTTTTAATCCACTTGAAGCATATTGGTAAGGTGAAAAAGCTTGAAAGGTGGGTACCTCACGAATTGAATGAAGCAAATCAACAAACGCGCGTTGACTGCTGCGTTGCATTACTCAACCAGCACAATAATGAAGGGATTTTAAATCTTAAATCTGGCCATATGATTACGGCAGATGTCTATTGTCAGCAACTGCAAACCATGATGGAAAAGATAGCTGCTAAACAAACGAGGCTGGTTAATCGCTCTAGGCCACTGCTGCTTCATGATAACGCTAGACCACACACTGCACAACAGACGGCTACCAAATTAGAGGAGCTTCAATTGGAATGTCTAAGACATCCACCGTACTCTCCGGATCTTGCCCCAACAGATTACCACTTTTTTCGAAATTTGGATAACTTCTTGTAAAGGAAAAAATTCAACTCCGATGGGGCAGTCCAAACCGCCTTCAAAGATTTTATTGATTCCCGTCCGAATGGTTTTTTTAGTAAAAGGATCGATGAACTACCTATGAGATGGCAAAAGTGCATAGATAGCAATGGTACATACTTTGATTAAATAAATATATTATAATAAAAAAAAATCGGCTTTATGTTCCTCCCATACTAAACGCCAATTTCATATGTAAGGACCTAATATATTGTGTATTTATAAATATATATATATATATATACTTGTAATGCATCAATTCTTGCGAAGTTTTATTCGATTTAAATCCGGTTTTCGGCTTAATTAGTGATTGGAATAAGTTTTTAACGAGATTTTAGCGATGTCTTAAAATGCGTAAATTTCAGTAAGTTTCGTTTAATCTTGGGTTCCTAATTAAGCGGACAAAGAAATCGAGTCAAGAAATCAATATCGCTCTATACTTTGTCAGAGAGATGTTTTCCGGATGACAATAAAATAATCATTCATTAATTTTACAAAAATCGCTAAACTATTCAAATAATAATTTTAAATGCTAAAGTATTATTTTACCGTACATTGTACATGTCGGTTTTTATTATTTAAAAAGTGATGATTGAGTTTTGAGGTTAAATACATTCGGAAAAAAGATTTAATGTGACGAAGAATAAAAATGAGAAAATAATATAATAACAAAAAATAAATAAAAACACGCTTTTATAAAAAAATACTAAAAAGGAGATATTTTTAATAACCTCAGTAATAATAATTATAAAATCAAAAGTAAGGGTAATGTTTTCTCAAACCCCAACGATTGTATTAAATAAGCTGAAAATTCATATCACTACGTAAAACTCTCTCATCAATCTCATCACAATTCTATTCGATTAGTTATACTTAAATAGTTATGTTAAACATATATTATAATAAATTGATAATATCCTCCCTACGCTTTTGAATTCATTGATATTTGCATATTATACTGTGATCGCTCTTAGTGACGTGGCTGTTAAAAATATATTTGATCCTTTTTAAATATTAGATAGTGTATTTTTAGTACCTACCCATTTAACGACAGTACATACGTATCATCTATCATATTGATATTATTTATTTATTATAAAAAATAATCTTACGGCCAACTCTAAATAGCACAATATTTTGAGTATTATTATAATACCGAAGCAATCATCCTGTTAGTTTCTAGTATTATAAAACACTTTCAAATTATTTGTCGTAATTACATGCACTTTTATATATGTAACATGTTATATTTTAAAAGAACACACCTACTTTAACAATGGTACCAAAGCACTTAAAGCGCAAAAGTTAAAGATTTGGTAATAGCGATGAATCGTCATGAATGAATAATGTACTGAATCATCACTTTTTATTAAATGAATCATTACTTTCAAGCACATTTGCAAAAATTTACAAAGTTTTAAGTAAAAACGCAAAAGTATACCAAATAGGTAAAGCCCACGGTGTTAATGACAGTATCAAATATAAATTCTCACATTTACACGGAGTAGTATGTTACCTACCTTCTGGTACACATGGGAAGTATCATGACAGGCAGAGCTCACTTGAGCCAGAAGATACATTGGGGTTATTCAGTTTTAAGGAAATGATATACATAGTTTTCGAAACGAGTTGGTTAAATAAGTAAACCCGAGTATTCAGACAAAGTTCGTCGTAAATTTGACTTTTAAATATATAGTAGGTAGGTACCTAACTTTAATTTAAATTAATAATGCCTTTAAATAGCAAAACGTCGACTCACGGTAAAACCAAACTTATAAAATGATTTTTACATTTATTATGGAACTTTATTATAATGGAACTCTCAAAGACTAGCGGTATACAATGGAATTCTAGTACCAACATCGACGAATTCAAGTGAAGCCTGGAGATGGCAGGAACGATGAAAAAATGAGATCACTCAGACGAATGTAGCAAATCCATGTATGAGTAAAGAATGAACAAATTAGAAAATAATATAAAGCTGATCTTAGCATTTGATACAATTAAAAAATGATGGGTTGAATATGCTGAGTGAATGAGTGAGGAGAGAATGGTAAGAAAGATATATAAGTGTTGATGGTGCCAGAAAAAGAGAACGCGGAAGACTTGGCACGACCTGTTTAGCCAGGTAGGTACTGGAAGATGGACCTTTTTGAAGCCTCAAGGGAATGGTTGTGGATGAGGCGAGGGTTGTGTGTCAGAGCAGAAGATTATGGCGCTCCATCCTCTCTACCCCCGCGTGATGGCAAATTGGTTAGTTATTTAAAATGGAGTTATACAATCTATTTACGGAAACGGTGAATGTAATTATATTCAATTTTCATACATTAATAAGAGTGTTCAATATTTTATTTATGAATACATAGGTATAACATAATATTACATTCTTCCCAGGTAGATTAGCTTGGGCGGCCCTGTTTTCAGTTTCAACAATAAAATTAACTAGGTTATCCGTCAATAGAAAAATAGAAGAAAGGAAGTAATTTGATAGAAATTAAATAAATTAAATTTATATTTTTATACATCTGTAAGGAGGTAACTACATACCATCCACGTCAATCCTGTTTTTGATCAAGTGTGCCGAGTTTATTTTGAAAGTGGTAGGAATATTGAGAAATGTTTGATAGATAGATATACAACAGACTAAATCTTTGAGAGGGAATTTCGCCGTAAGAATGCGACAAAATTCATTCATTGAATACGCACCGGTGTGTTAAATATGAGAAAAATGTATTATACGGTTGTAGTACCATATAAGTGGATTTTAATTGAATTGATTTATAGTATTACAAGCAATTTTATCAATCATCAGGAATCAGATTAATAGCAACATTCGGCTTAAATTACACGCGTTACAATACTCTCGACTGTTTGTATATCCGCACACTACATTTTTCACGTGTATTATTAGCAGCTAACTGAGGTTAGGGCCTGAGCTTTGTTGTATAATTCGACCGATAGTCAGCCAGACTAAGTACCTATTGCGAGAGGCACATAAATCTTATTGCAACTGAATTAAAATGATCATTGCCTCATTGCACTGGACTTGTTAAAATGCCATCTGTAACAGAAGACATCCAATCGTAAGTTACTAACTTATGAATGGACAATTCAAGAGAAAAGAGAAGTTTATGCAAATTATACTTTTATAATAAATTTATGACGGTGAATAACGACATAAAATATTATTACGTGATTGTGTAATATCGTACATGTATTTATGGATGTCCGTGGTCTATCTAATAAATAAGTAGTAATAAACTTTTTCACGGCGGATAACATCAGCCCATCGGGAAAATGCTGGTTTGTCTAGGTAGGGTTTGTTCGGTTGAGCGCGGGTGGTGTACTGGGTGGCGAAAAAAAAACTATATGTATAAACCATTAGTTGAAAACAGCTAACTCTACATAGAAGAAAAAACAATTTTTCATTTAATAAATGCTGCATCATAGAATTTTGACATTTTCAAATTCTTCCCATGCACGAACAATTTTCAAAACTAACAATGAAACCTCATAAAACGAATTGAAATAAAATAAATTACTCGCACATAACTTATCTAAATCAGCAAAGCGCCTATGGAAGACAAATCACCAACGCAAGTGTTTTAGTAGGCGCAGGCCACTTATTGCCACGGTCGCCGCGGTGGGGGACGAAACGAAACACTCTTAAAACCAAGTTTTTATCAAACCAAATTACTGGATACAAACTTTGACTGAAACACTATTCTGTAATACGCACTAATTTATATTCGCTGGAATATTCCATTCGTCTCTGGTGCACTTTATATTCGTCGCCTAGAATATTGCACCTGTCTGTGGAACAGTTTATTTGCACCGATTCTATGGTTAGTCGCACGGATTCACAATTAGATATCTATTCGCTCGTTTCTACGATCTTCGCCACTGTCAAAATAAAGACTGTTCCCACGTGCACACTTGCAATGTAATTGATAAGAAATACAGTTTTCTCTCGAATCTTCTCGTATATTGTCGTGTTTCAATAAAAATTGATTATTACATATTATTAATCCAGTTTTTATCCAATCCCCGCAAATCTGAGCGCAGAAATGTTGTTGTCGAGTTGCGGGCAAAAAATATTGGAGAAAGTAGTTTGACTATTGGCAAACTACGAGTGTATGTATATGTGTGCAATAATCACCACTGCAATAGCGGTCAAACTAGTCTACGTAGAGTGGGCGTCATATTTTCGATAACTTGTGTACGTTGAAAATTGGCCATACAAAAAAATCGTACCGCCATAATTTAGAATGGAAATACAGACGAGGAATACCCAGCTATATCCCTCAACACTCTTTATCGGTGATCAGCGTCACTCTTAGCGACTTGCATAGCATTAAAAAGAAAGGAAAATAAGGAAGATCTCCATCCCTTTCCAGTGGAAGCACCCGACCACCATGTGGAAGGGTACACGGTTCGAGGACAGGACTCCTCAGCCATGCGGGGACTCGTGACAGAATAATAATGGCAGGCATCATCCTCGCGAAAAACGAGGGATCGCCGAGAAAAAAGGCTTCTTGCCTTAAGCATAGGGGTCTAAAAACGACAGCCGGGATGTATAAAGTGAGGAGGGCTAATGCTAAATTTTGAAAAATCTAAATTTAGCATCTGCCCGACTCATTCTTTCTCGGTATATCAATTTAGAAACAAACGTTTAAGTTATTATTATTATTATACTATTCCATAGTTAGCCTTGTGTGATTATATGTGACCACGTTACATAGATATAAAAAAAAACATATACATATCTTCTTCAGCCTTCATCTCTCCACTGCCTATATCTCTTCTATACCCTTCATTCTCTGTGGTTAGATTCTAGTAGCCATTTCTTCCTCCCCACGGTAGCTACTTATATTGTCGGCCCATCTCTTTTGGGGTCTTCCAACTCCCTTCTTATTCTCCCAAGATCTCCATTCAGAACTCTAGGAGTCCGTCCATCTTGCGGCATCCTGTCCTGCTTTGCAACATGCCCTGCCCATGGCTATTTTAACTTCTACTCGATCCATAATATCCACTACTATAGTTATGCGTCTAATTTCATCATTATATATATATATATAGAAGGAAAATATTACAAATATTATTTTTACCTTTTTTTCGTTCGTTCGCAGTGTATTATTTTTTAATCTTGTGTTTTTGTTCTTATTTCAATTAAATATTTGAGTTTCACTAATTGAATTATTTTTCATACTGATAGAAATGATAATGTTATTATTGAAATATTTTTTTTATGAACCATAAATTTGTCAAATAAATACTACAAAAAGGGTGGGGATTAAAAGTGAATGAACCCACAAAAAATAGCTGTAAATCTGAGTGCATTCCGATGCTCAAATGGTTCGCGAAACGCGGAGGGGAATTGTACAGAAATGGTAACGGAGATAAAGGTCCTTTTAATACAGGGACCGTCCGTTTCCGGACGTCCCGACTTCCGGCGTTTTTGTCGGGCGGCAGTGACGATAAGACGCGAACCTGACGCATCCGACACGTCCGCCGAACATCGAGCTTTTCGGAAGCAGCGAGTCAAAAGAGATCTGTACGCTTCTGGAAATCTTTGAACGTAACACAACATTTCTACCAAGGGCCGGACGGAGTGGAGACTGGGGAGTGGGCAAAAGCGATTACGACAGCGATGAACTCCGACACGGTTCATTTGGTTGTCAAGTGTGAAGCACCGCCGACCCGGCACGCGCATGCGCCATTATCAATTGGTTCGGACACGTGCTGCACGATAAACGAGTCGCTGGTCATAGTTAAATTTAACACAATTATTAACGAATATTTGAGCGGCGGTTTCAACATGGAATCATCTTGCTCCGTTGCACTTGGCTACATCTGTTCCTAAAACTTCAACACAAGCGTTTAACAAACTTTACGTTTGTATGCCATATTCGTTTTACTTATCAACTCCCCTTTAGGTTTTTATCAAATAACACTGATTAATAGTACAGTTTTTTTAAATATATATATATATTTTTATATTTTTCAATCTGCTCTTCAATTGTTCTGTATCCTTTATCTTTTTCATTTCGATTGGGAGGTATCTTATATATATATATATATATATATATATATATATCGATCGTCATTAAATATAATATTCACGGACAGGTACGAAGATATTTTCTTCGAATATTTTTGGTACATTTTATGTCTTTCATATCATTTCAATTTTATAACTAAAACACCACATAATATGTATATGTGGGGTATAAAAGCAAGGGCAGCAATATCCTAAAAATTAAAAAAGCGTTTTGAATGCAGTCACCGAGAATTACTAATTTAAAATGTACTGAATTCTAGATTATATAAAATAGGAAATATGCCTTTGGAAGGGATATCCAAAAGCGTGTTTCCTATAAAATTTATAGGTATTTCCTATAAAATCTCGAATTCAGTACATTATAAATTAGTATTCCTCGATGACTGTATTCGAATTATTTTGGATATTGCTGCCTTTGCTTTCATACCCCACATACAATTCTTCGTGCCAGGAAACAGCCTTGCAGCAACAATGATGTCGGCAATAAAAGAATAAAAATTTACAGGTAGGTAAAAATATCTGAGTGGTCGCTACTTGAAAATATGTTTTTTTTTGTGTTCACTGATGGAATGTCTACAAATCGATAACACACCCCCGACTTATTGCCGAGATGCGAATATCTTATCTTATCAACTCGTGGAAATCTCTGAAGTAAGGTTTCGAGTATCGCGTTATCTACAGACAATGCGTTCGCCGGAAAAAGTGGAACGGATGTAGAAAAAAACGCAGATATAGTAAAAGTAAATTGGCAATTCACCGGTGAAGTTTTATTACAGGCATAAAAAAATACTTAAAGTAATATTATAAATACATAAACTGTAAATTCTCCGATCAACTGCTAAAAATGGTAGACGGCTATGTTACATTTTTAAAATTTCACAGAAAACGAGAACCTAAGTTTTGGCCTTGCTACATTTTTTCACAATATTAAGGGGCTATATTATACACTATAGGAACTTCAAATTTACATAGAAATTGGGTGATTTTTAAAAATTTATTATTTTTTAATTTTTTTATTATTGGCACTTATTAAAGTAAACATTAAAATATTATTTTATTAGATTTTTTTTGAAAAAAAAGTTGTATTCATTCGAGCTCCTCCGTCGTGACTAAGAAGCAACTTTCCCCGGTGCACGTTTGTACGAGAAAGAAAAAAAAGTCATGTACGTATTAAGAAATGAAATATCTAAAATATTTCAAATGGATTTATTAATCCAATAGGCCATGTCAATAACAATTGTTTTAAATAATGTGATATTTTTTTAAATTGCTTCCAATTTTAACCTTTTTTCCTCATCGGATATGTCACTTGATTTTATATTTTAATATGTAACGATAAAAAGAAAATTAAAAAAAAATGATCTCCATGTAAAAAATTACCCAATTTTCTACCTAAACCGAACTTTTTCATACAGTTCTTGAAAAATTTATTTATGGCCTACTTTAACAGAACGTACAAATTGATCATTCTTACCTGAAAAAAATATTTTACTAAAAAAATTCGTCTTGTAACATAGCCCACTGTTGATATCAATATTTCAAAAATGCTTTATTTAAACGAGGCCATAAAATAAGGCAGAATACTTAAAAAGCAATTTTATAAAATCGCGCATGACTTCCTATGTCACATATTTTTTAGGTGACATAGGGTCACATATTTTTTAGAAGTTGATCAATCGTCAAAATTAACAACTTCTTATATAATAAATTCCCAGGGGGCTCACTCTCCGGTGAGTTACGAGTATAGCGTACCCGCGGCGCCTGATGCTGTGCACTGCTGATTCCATACTGCCCATCCAAGTAGTGCTCCCCTTTGACCTCTCTACCTCCTAGCTCCCACACACTTCCTTCCCAAAAAACCTTCCTTTCCTTAAATTGATAAGATCGTAGTGGCACACATCCTGCTGAGCGTTGTGTGCCTACAAATTACTGCGTAACGCCTCTGTTGCATCCCGCCAGTAACACTGCCAGCAAGCCCTCCTCTCCCAGAGAGGGCGATGATGAATCTCTGGGGCCATAAAACGAGAGCCAACCTGCTAAGGGAAGGAAAAACCCTACAGAAAATCCCTGGTTCTCCTAGTAAGGGGGTTAGGCATGGGCCAACAACACTATAAAATAACCAAAGTTACGAATCAACAAGAGAGAAAACCGGACTTATCTTAAAAATACGACCTGGCAAACGTTTTAAGGAATTACGAATTGGAACCTGGAATGATTGCAATTGAATGCAGACTCTATACCAATCGGGGGCACTTAAATTGCTTATTGAACAAGTGAACAAATACAGATAGTATAACTGAAGATCCATTGCAGAGTGCTCCTACACTTCAAGAAGTGAAAATGCAATAAAAAAACTGAAAAATAACAAATCTTCTGGCAAGGATAATATCCAGAGTGAACTGATTAAATATGGAGGTGAACAGCGCCATAGGCACGTACATATACTTATATGTCTTATTTGGGAGACTGAGACAATTCCGAAGGAATGGAACGAAGGACTCATCTGCCCATTGCATAAAAAAGGAGACCAGATGCTATGTAACGATTATAACGACATACAAGATTCTGTCAAATATTATATTCCATGACTGATGAGACTGGAACCAGTTGTAGAAAGAAAGCTTGGACGATACCAAACTGGATTCCGGAGTAGAAAATCCTGCGCTGATCAAATATTTACATTGAGACAGATATCACTGAAGACCCGCGAATTTAACATTAACACCCACCACCTGTTTGTAGATTTTAAGACAGCCTATGACAGTATAAACAGAGAGCAACTCTACCTGGCAATGAACGACCTTGATATACCAGCGAAACTAACTAGAATGGTGAGACTCACAATGTCCGAAGTAGTATGCCAAATTAAGATACAATCAGATACCTCTGATAGCTTTAGAACCTACAACGGCTTAAGACAAGGAGATGCCCTGGCATATCTCTTGTTTAACATAGCGCTGGAAAAAGCCATAAGAGATTCGGGCATTGAATTGAATGCGACCATATATACAAAGTCAGTCCAAGTTAAGCACATGCTGATGATATTGACATTATTGCAAGATCTGAATCATCCCTTCGAGAAGAATTTTCGGCATCGGAATCATCAGCCATAAGCATTGGACTTCAAATCATGAGGCAAAAACAAAGTATATGCCAGATATATTAATACCCGGAATCAGTCAGTCCTCAATAAGCATCAGTAACTACATATTTGAAACAGTGGAACAATTCACATTCCTTGGTTCCATTGTTACTAACGATAATGACACTAGTGTAGAGATTCGGAAAAGAATCTTTGCAGCAAACCGGAGTTACTTTGGTCTTATTGGATAATTGAGATCACGCCTACTGTCCAGAAAAACTAAACTGTACAAGACATTAATTAGACCAGTCTTAACATACGCCTCGGAGACCTGGACATTAACTAAGCACGATCAAAACAGACTAGACACATTTGAAACGTCATACGGTCAAACGTAAACGTCAAGAGTAAAAGATATAACACCGAGCTCTATCACCTTTACCAGGACGTCAGCGTAGTCAAGTTCATTAAAATTGACTGCGCTGGCTGGGACATCTACACTGTATGGGTGATCTGGAGCCTCCAAAAAGGGTGTTGTTTAATGACCCAATGGGTAGAAGTGTCGGAAGACCAAAACTGCGGTGGTTAGATGATGTCGTTGCGGACTGCCGGGCCCTGGGGCAGCAAAACTGGAAAATGGCAGCCAGTGACAGGAGCAGCATGGAGGACTTTCTTGGGGGCAGCTAGGACCCACCGAGGGTTGTAAGGCTGAGGATGGATGGACCTATATAATAAATTATATAAAACAATAATAATATTTGCTCAAATAAATAGGCAAGCTAATTCTATACGCAATACTACAAACGTGACTCAAACAAATAAGGTTTACAAAGTTGAGTTCTTGGTGAATTATATAGAAGAAAAAGATTCGAATAAAGTAGAATTTGTTATAAATGCAATGACTTCTCCATGCAAAATCACTATTGGAAAAAATATACATTTAATATTTTATTGGAATACCCGTAATGTTGAATTCTAGAAATCATTACGATGCAAAATAGTCAAATGTGATTTTTGAATAATTTCATTCACTCTGTGGCAAATTTTATCACTCTACAATAAATCTACACAAAGTAACCACTTTTGGAGCACCGTTTCAGAATAAATTGGAAGCCTCGCGTGCAAAAAAAACCACCAAAATAAAGAACGGAGGGCATTCCAATCGGCCTCTCCGCGAAGGAAAAAACAAAATACAAGATCTTGAACTGAGCCGTATAAAAAGTGGAGGAATCACTTCCTGTAAAGAAAATAAAAAAGAGAATATTCTAACTGTAACAGATGAGGTGAGGTGGTCGGTCACCCGCGTTCTTTACAAGTAAAACAAATACATTGAATTATTAATTATTATATACGTGGATTGTACCCTTTAATGAGACAGATTCGGGTCACGATTAGTTTTCGTTATCTTAACAATCGTGTCTTGACAGCTATTAGGTACATAACATTGTACTCGTCAATTTTGACAAGTTAACATTTAACAGATGTCTTGACATTTCTAATAGTCATAATAATAACATTTCTAATAGTCATAACGCGTGCATAAATAATACTCGTATATACGAGTCCCGTCTATTTTGTCAAAGGATAGTACCTAAGAATAAAAAAAAACTTATTTAGATCAAGAATCCAAAGAGTTACTTAAGGAAAATAGGTAGCAGGAGTAATATTATTGAACCGAGTGGAAGTGGAAGTGCCGATATAAGGGAGACCCCTCGGAACAGAGCCGCTACATCTGCACGAAAAAATGTCTCAATTAAGGTGGCTTGGACGCGTCTTGCAAATGCCAAAGAAGCTATTCTAAGATGTACCTCAATGACAACCGCAGTGAAAACAACCGGTGGGTCTCCAACAAACAGCTATTGATTTATATTGTTTCGGAGGTTGTAGGAAAATAAAAACACACCTGCTTTTTGTGAGACGCGTTTCGTCTTATGACGGCATTATCAATCTCTGCCCTCTGAGACTGCCCTCATAATGCGAAATGCGTCTCATAAGTAGAGCTAAAAGCAATGCCTTTTTATTTTCATACGAGCAACACATTTGATTTGTCAAATAGGTGAAGTACCGCAGCGGCACAAGACGGAAGATGGAAGCGCCTTGTTGAGTCTCTGGGCCCTGACCATCCTAGGATACGGGTACGAAGACGACGATGATGTCATATTAGAAAGTATAGTAATAGAGGATCGCAAGGAAATCCTATTATGAATTGTTATTTTCAAACTAAAGAGAAAATACGAGTACCTATAAACTTACGTATGAGAAGGTTTTTACGTTCTCGTATACACGATTGAATCGTGGATAATTCTTACTATAACAGGAAATAAATTATTGCACGAAATCTTTACAATAGTCAATAATGTTTGACTAGTATTGATACTTTTGTGTTATACTTTTAACAATTCATTTGATGGTGTCAACGTGTCAGTTTATTATTTATATGGTAACATTAAGTACTTACAACAAAGGTAGATAGACGATAGTAGTATTTCAGTGGTACGTACCTGTAACAAGAAAAAAGAATAGTTAGTATAATAAACAATTACTGAACACACAAATATATTAAATAGTAACTGGATATCTTTCTATGCATAAAAAAGTGATCTAAGCGACGACAAAATAAATTAATAACAATATATGTATATCATAAAATGAAACTGATACAATTTAAGACACAGCTCAAAATTATTCAACACCTGTCATATCTCCACCTATGGATCAGTAAAATCTGTTTATTATTATTATCTACCTTTTATAAAGAAAGGCGTAAAGATCTTGACATCTTTGGTTTGACACCAAACTGATTTCCATGCTCCTTCGGTGGTTCGTGTATTCCTGTAAGTAGTTGTATATTCGTACGGAATCTACTCTTCAATACATAGGTGCGGACCTTGGTCTCAAAGATCGGAGACATGATTTGGAGGCTGCATGAGATGACATACGTTCTTAAACTAGAGAAAAACTAAAAATGGTTTTAAGAAACCCCTAAAGTTTGGATATCATTAAACCTTGAATGTAATTAGCTCTAATATATATGTTGGAGAAAAAAGTAATAAAATATTGTTGATAATGTATACGGATTTTTGGAGAGCTCCGCAATGAGGGTGCTCGCTTAAGGATGACATTTAATTAATTCGCATAAAGGCCAGTACAGATATGAGCGCGGAGCGAGCTGACATTTCGTTGTATATTGTACAACTGAAACAGCGTCAATGAAGGTAAGACCTTCCAGAATACAGACTACAGGACCATGGTCAAGTCGACTGCACGAGTACGTAATTACATTGTGAGCCGCATTGCTTCAGACACCCGACATTTCCCATGTAAGCGAATGTCAGCTGAGGATTACGCATAACGTTCTTTTTTTAATTCAACCCTAACTATGCTTAACTTTTATTTATTTGTTTAATGATTCTCAACATGTAATTTTCACATAACGAGAATGAATCTCAACATGTAATTTTTCTAGAATAACGAGAAATAATGAATAATAAGCATACTAATTATAAATAGAATAGATTTGGTAATGCCACCGAACTACACGCGTACAATACAGTTCAAAGAAGTTTTTATCAATGTTGTGAGGTTGATGTTAAGGATTTTTTTAACATAATAAATAAAAACAATTTTTTATTTAGTTTTGTGTAAATAATACTAGCTATAAACTCGACATGAAAATTACTTGAATATTTATATTTGTTATGTGTACAGTATGCTAATAAGTAAATAAATAAAATATGTATATTCTCTTCATAAACAAATTAAATTAATCACTTGGAAAAGTATACAGAAAAAAAATTATTTGTTTAAATTATCCAATAATTATGTTCCGAAATGTCAACTTTAGAATAAAGTGTATTCATTACAAGTATACATTATTCTTTAACCAGGCCAAGAAATACTTTTTAATTCCGCTAGAACAGCTATTCTACAAACGGCTGGACGTTACAAGATGATCAGTCCACTGCTGACCTATCATGGCAATGATCTAGTGTACTTGGATATTGAGGAATCCACCTGTCTCGGTGCAGCTTCACCTCTATGAACATAGTAATTACGGGCGATGTTCGCTCGTAATGAGGTGTAGGAATTCTCGCAATCGTATGCAAGAATCCAGAATGCATTAGGCACTGGATTACTTAACCTGTTGTGTGCGAGGCATTATCGCTAAAGCGGTGGCTACACAAGGTAGTACAATTTTTAAATTACTATTATAATTATCGGATAGTAGAATTTTATTAAAATTAATAATGTGCTTGGATTAAATTTAATACTGTTAATAATTTTGATTTCAAATATATGTTGGAGGCGCTTGGTATCCCGGTACCGATAAAGGTGAAAATAAAACAAGTAAAACTGGATAAAACGAGGAACATGTTACGAATTATGTAACGCTGTTTTCGTGACAATTTTGAGCGGATAATGAACATATTTTATGCTCAAAATTATACATTTTTATCTATTTTTTTAATACACGGATTTTTAATAGATTGTTAATGACTCTGACATATAGTCTTGTACGACATTACGGTACAATGCAAAAATATTTTATGACAATGTTATAGAATACACTTTTTTGTCAAAAGCATTTCTTCATAGAAGACCAACTCGCGTCATTTAGATTCTAATAATATAATGTTGTAATAAAAATCTACATACATTACGTAAATAATATGATGCGGGTACCTACGTCTCGTTGCCTCTTTATCATTTCGAGAATTCCGAAAATTAAAAAAAAATCAGTTTTCAAAGGTGTTTTAAAAAAAGGCCTCAAAAAATATTACAAACTGTAGAATGTCAGTCACCAAACCAGATTTACTCAAACGATTCAGTATTTTCGTCAAGTGACCTTAAAGACCAGAGATTAGAAACATTCGCAGCTCATTTGCAAGAGCAACAACTGGTATATTGGTCGGAGAGCTGTGTCGGTGCAGGCGAGCACACCGCGTGGGTCCGGCCGATCTTTGGATAAGTCCAGTTACTCAGAAATGCAGCTGCAAGGTCAACTACAACGATTAAAGTACATCGAGCCATGTCCCAAGGCGATTCGAATGCCAGTCCGAGAGAGATTGCATTTTTCTGCGAGAATTCGCAACCAAACGTTAAATAAACCCTCGTCAAATACGGGAAAAAGGTCAAGCGGACGGATAAATCGCCACATCATTTTGTCCTGACATTTTGCATTAACTTTTTTCACGCGCACGCAAGTTCACGATCAAGGGTCGTTCTTGGACAGGCAGGTAAGAGGGTATTTAAAACGACGTCAAAAAACCAAAATAAGATTTTAAAAAAAAGTTTTAAGTTTATATACCGTGAAACGATAAGAATTTACCGTGGACGAATGGACGCACCAACGCCTCCATGCTGCAGGATCTGAAAAATGCCTAAAATATACTTCTATACTTGGGATATTTTGCTAGAATTTTGCTGGAGAAGTTTGTGGGGTTCGGCAACGTGGGGTGACCCAAACGGAGGGGTGGATTCCCAACCTGCTGGACCGGCCAAGTGCAAACCGCATCAATACTCTTGCAGCAGCACTGAGAACTTTATGGAAGAGTATAGTAAATAGTAATTAATACTCATGTCGAGAGGAATGGAGTAGGGTCTTCAGATGGGTCATGGAGAAGCTCCATGGAGATTGAAACTCAGGCAGGGAAACTACTCGATATTTGTTTGCAGGATATACCTACGAATAAAACTGTATAATAATAATAATAATAATTGGATAACTTGTATAGCGCCGTTTTCGCGAATACTTTTCTCAAGGGCGCTTAATAATAACAAATGCTTTTGCAATGTTAATTTTGTATTGGTTGCTTTAACAAAGCCAATGTTTTACGCCACAATATGCATTGTTGGTAGTCGATTACTGTTATATCAAATTTAATTTACTGTAAAAGAGATAACCGCAAATGCTGATAACGATTTCTG
The DNA here is from genome assembly GCA_016648135.1 of Agrypnia vestita. Classification (NCBI taxonomy): domain Eukaryota; kingdom Metazoa; phylum Arthropoda; class Insecta; order Trichoptera; family Phryganeidae; genus Agrypnia; species Agrypnia vestita. The sequence goes on from JADDOH010002884.1 coordinate 102,230, forward strand.
GCATAGTGGCGGTGTAGTAATAATACTAGTTACTGCTAGTTAACTGCACGCAATTATTTTTAACTAGTATGTTTACACACGCCAGTTAAAAATGTCGCACCTAAAATAAAAGAATAATTTCAAATATTTTTGAAATATATTTAAAAAAATAATCTGGAAAGTAACTAAAATTACCTTAAGTAACTACAAATTGATACAGTTGACTGAGCTGCACTTGTTTTTTTAAATTTTATCTATGGTTTAAAGGAGTCAGAACACGGAAAAACGTTAAATAATCATTTCTTGTGTTTTATAGGGAGAAATTTGCATTTTTACCCCATTAAACCCACGATTCATTATTTGATAGAGAAAAAATTTTTTTTTTCGTAATTCGTAAATATTACGAATATTTATTAGTCGTAATATAATCTTTTATAATTCGTGACTATATTCATTCACGTCCGGCTGGCGATACAATACCTGTAGAAGCACCGTTATCCGAACTACTGTCTGCACATAACCACAGTATAGTAAAGTATACAGTACGTTTGTGATGGTCGACATAGAGATAGATTTAATAAATTTAAAAAATCTTAAAATAATAATATTCAAAAAAGTCAAGTATGGACATCAAAAATATATTTCTTCTGTTTGGGATCGTTTAAAAGTAAAAGCCTGATATATTTCTTCTTAAGATTCTATGTATTACAAGAGGCTAACAAAATATTGAATATTCAGCTATACAAGTAATATTTCTTAGATCTTTATTATACCATAGATATAATTCTGTGTTAAATTAATATCGTTTGCCAATCCTAATAGACTCGACCTTGTGAGTAGGTGCGAACGAGCCTTTATTATTTATGAATCAGAACAGTAAGTCTCGCGTGTAGCGGGTGCTTAACTATTATTTTAACGAAACGGACCAATCACAGGCGCGCTTTGCCTTCGACGGGTTGAGCCGGAGGCGACCGTCCTGATGGCTGAATCCGGCCAATGGCGAGCGCCGGCGGTGAGGTCATCGCGCATAGGACGAGTCACTGCACTAGCGTGGATTTCAGAGGTATGGTGAAATCGTTACTATAAAAGGAGCGAACACGATGTACTCAGCCCTTCAGTTCGAGACCAGACTTGCGAGCGGGAGCGCTGCCCAACAGACTACCGACGGAGCCCTGAGTTCCAGAACAGCATTTGCGGACGGAGTTGCTGCCCGGACTTATGGAGGAATCTACCATTCATCAGTACCAGAGAGGATCATACCGCCACTGTGTAACAGCTAAGGAACACATTTATATTATCTATCGATTAATTATTTTCACTATTGAAATGTATTTATTTTGGGAAGATTTAAAATCGGAGCAATAATTTATAATTAATATCACGATTTCTTGTGTGATCTTGGCTCAATTCGTACGGGAATATCTCCCAAACGAATATATTTTGATGCATGGGGATTTTCATACCATTTGTATTAACAATTGATTTTACGGAGCTCTATAAGCAGTGCTTTATAGATTCATAATATTGTCGACGCGTTATGTATTGCATAATCAGATATCAATCCAAATCGTACGAGAAATTCTTCCAAACGAATATATTTTAAAGTATGGGGATTTTCAAACTATTTTTACTAATACTTGAATACACGTAATTCTATAAGAAATGCTTAGTAGCCTTATAATAACTGTGTTGCATAAGTATTGCGCAATCCTGTCTTCAGCCAAGTCTTTATGATTTGAGTACCTCGGTACATCTGGCTTAACAAGTAGCTTCAGAACGACGAGTAAAGGACAGAATGGGGAGATCTAACTAAAGATTGGGGATATCTGGTTTGTGTTAGCCTAGCTGGCTGAGGGGTGGATGATTGCCGGCACTTGGGCGTGTAACCCGCACAAGCCCCTGCAGGGCCCCTTAAAGGCGGGGTCCTCCTTGTTGCTCGGGGTCGTCAATAAACCGACCACCTAACCTCATCTGGCGCAAACTACTTAAACCAACAAAAAGGTTCCCTTTGTCTTTGGAAGGATTTCCATGCTTGAATGCTGTAAAACCTTGATAGAAAACGTCAACTTCTATTTCGTCCTCTGTAAGAAAGACAGGGCCAGAATAAATATAAAAATCATTCACTCATATGGAATAGCTGGGATATTGTAAATATGTTACTAACACTCTACCATTTGTCCAAAGTAAATGTTGCAAGATGCAGAATCGTGGGACGCCGCTCTGAAAAGGCATAATGAGATTGCACAATAATTTGTAACATCGCTGACTATGCCCGCAAAGGAGGCTAATGTCGTCATCAATTCGTACCAAAGAGTACATGATTCTTCAAACACCGGCCTAAAAGAAAGGCGCCTCAAGACAACACACATCATCAGAAACTCGTACCAAAAGAGTACGGCCTTCTCAATTATAAGCCTAAAAGAGAGGCGTCACTGGATCACATCTCGTAAAGAAGAGATAGAGTCTCGGGATGCAGTAAGTTCCGGAGGAACAAGGGGGGCCGTTTAGTCACTTATGAAGTCGGCCACCGGGTTTAGGCGGGCGCGGAGCCTCAACCCCTCTCAGCAGAGATGCTGAGGGTTTAAAAAACCAAAATTTAGCATTCAAAGAAACTATTATTTCATATAAACTCACGGGCTGTTGTAGAATCCTTTCGAACAAACCATCCCCGAGACTTTATCTATTTATTCATAAAGAAGTTTCACTTCAAAAATGTGGTATTTCGTAGATAGCAAATATATGTATTATTTTCCCACGGAATTAATATGAATTAATTCCGTGGGATTAATTCATATTAATTCACGTGCATGCACGTCTAAGACGGAACCATTCAAGGTAAGAATATGCTAATACAAAGTGTTTATAATTATTAATTTCAGTGTTATTTAATATGTGTGAATTTTTCCCTTTGCGCCGTTCGAACGATTTTACTGGTTTGTCTCAAATCGAAAATGTTTTATTTCTAATACACGAATTCTTTCTAGTGAACGTATTTTATTGTAACATAAATGTATAGATTATTAGGTTCGTTAGATGTTTTATTACGTACTATTATGCAATTGTTTCCACACTGCTCCTATAAAAGAATTTGAAGTTATTACGATACACAACGGGGTCCTTCATCCATTAGACGATTCATGTGCCAATTCAACGACGTATACGAATAGTATATATTGTATTTATCGAGATTTAGTCGCATTTATTATTTCTAGTGAGGTTTTTAGTATTGGTTCCAGGCGCCATTATGAGGCGGAAATAGTTCATATTCATAGCCCGACTGCAATAGGTATTTTTGTCGCGTAAGAGGTAGCGCTTTTAGAAATGTAACTATGTTTTATGTTTCGTCCCTGATGGACAGGATGGTATAGCTGTGGCTATTTAGGTAATATACTTAGTAAATGCAAAGGGCATTAGGTATTTTCAATATAGTATGCGAACCCAAGATGTTAGAAATATTTTCAGTTAATACGTATTTTTAGTTAATTTATCGTATAGAACAATTTCTGATAGTATAGAACATTATTTCATATGAAAAGTTGAATTTTAGTAGTAGTAATATTTCTGTATTGAATATTTAATTTTTAACAACTGTATCGCTACATCATATGGTTGAAGTCGACCGGTTGCATCCTGTCGCTCGATCGCGCGCGCTCACATATAAGAATAATGAAATAGTTGATAATCCAATATATTGTATTTTGAACGCGACGGTTTGCTACTTACTAACCTTCATTATTTAGTAGGACCCACATTAGGGTCATCTTACATCGTTAGCCGTGAAAAGAATATGATTTACATTGATTTGCAATGGAATGATTTGTATTATAGATTTGCTTCGCCTTATATATTCAACACACACCCCATGGGATGTCTAACTCTGGTGCCGGACCAGGAGCTATACTAAATTATTATTAAATGTATCAAGGCCGCGATGCCCTACTGTCTACCTGGATCATCACAGTGCTTACCGTGACCAGGAGAACGATTTATATTGAAATACAATAAAATGCTTTATAATATTAATTGAACAGCATTTCGACATTAAATACAGTCTGCTCGATATGATTAGGATGCCCACTATCTAACTGGATCATCACACAGTCATGTTTGAGTTTGCTAGATGGCGGTAGTATAACAATTTTTATTCATACGCCAGGCCGACCTGTAACTAATTTTGAGACAAGAATTTCTCTCTTATATTCGAAGCAAAATAAATTTTAGCGCAAACCATATTGCACAAACGTTAAAAATTCGACACCGTAAACATCCTCCGCAATTTTATCAAGTAAAACGCTATTCTAAATAACCAATAATATTTTAATTCTATTCACTTACATATTCATATGCCAGGCTGACCTGTAAATAATATCTTGCATTCGAAGCAGAATAAATTTTAGCGCAAACCATATTGCACAAACGTTAAAAATTCGACACCGTAAACATCCTCCGCAATTTTATCAAGTAAAACGATTTTCTAAATAACTAATAATATCTTAATTTTATTTATTTTCATACTGTTCCAAATCTTCTTTTCAATCCGGAATAATAAATATTAAACGCGACCCCGTTTGCCTTTAGTTTAAATAAATATTGAATAACGATACATCCCAATATTAATCAATGTATAGTAAAGGCATACGAGAGCCAAGAGAATAATAATAAATCTCCTATCTGCCTCCCCAATTTCAATATATTGTGCAATATATGTCGAATTCAAAGTATAATTATTGGAGAAATTGAACCATTTTAGATTCCCAAGTAAAATCGCCGATCTCCCGTGCGCTATAACACTCCGCTTGGAAGAACCTTTCGCACGGTCTGAACCTGTCCAGACAAGCAATCGCGACATTAAATACACACAACTACTCCGAATCTCAATTACTCTCTAAATAATACAGCCCGATAGTAAAAATAATTAACCGTAATAGAAAATATAAACGTGTTCCCCAGCTGAAGACCGCATTGCACGCTACCCACGCAATACAACAACCATTATACTGCTACTAGGCAAATCATATAGAAATCCGTGTATTCAGTCGGCAGCACAGATAATACAAAAATTCCTTTGCATATTTGAAAATTACATAAATATTATGGAAGAACGCCCGCTGGATTATCACAGCCGCAAAATTACGAATCATCATATATTAAATCTGATGCGCGCATAGCAACACAAAGTTCCAAATATAACACACACAAAAGGCAATAGAAACAAACAATATTGGAAATGCTTATCTGTTCACTGTTCCAAATCTCCTTTGAATTACTATCAAACTCCGGCTCTTTCCTCGGTCCAGTTAAATTTTCTTCCTTCAACAACGCCTTCGGCCGACCTCCAAGCTGAAAACTCAAGTGCCGCTCTCCAATTTGTGTCGCTAAAATTAGTCCCTATCTCCCGCCATTTTTGATTCCAACTTGCGTGTAAAAGTCAAAGTCTAACATCTCAGGACGCGTTTCATTGGCCCGACCCGTTACGCGGACAACCGTTTTTGATTGGCTCGCTTCGTCAAAATAAAATAACATAAAGCCTGCTTTACACGCCCGCGTGCAGAAATAATAAAGGCTAATAAGAAATAATAAAGGCCCGCACCTACTTATCCGGCAAATATTTAATTATAGAGTATTTATGAATTGTGGGGCTTCTCCTTATCATGAGCTTTTAGCAGATAGATATTTTCGTATAATTTTTCAGCAATGTCTATTTGAATAGGCCAATATCGTTACAACCTGAATACTGAACCTGAGTAACTGAATACTGATTAAATATTTATCTTGATATTAAAATGGAGAAAACATCCCGGATTTAAACATTTTTGGCACAAACTCGACCCTGCGAAAAAGAATGAGGAATTAAATAAACTTTTTGTATCGGTGTTATATTAAGTTACGATATAAAGAGCACTATAAAGCCAGCATTATTATCAAAAAGCATTTCAAATATCAATATGGATAAATCAATTGAGTAAAATCGGTTAACGTTCGACAAAATAATATTGTCACATATGAAATCACAATATCAATCAGAACTGCCAAATCGTATACAACGTTATTCCACAAACATGTTCTGGCGGGTCAATTGCAGGTTTGATAATATTTTTTCTGGATAAAAACTTCTTTCCTGCATACTTCAACTTATTGGTTTGATATCTTTCCGATTTAAATTCATGTGAATTAAACCACGCTCCACGACATTGACGCTCAGCGACGCCATTTTGAGAAACACTTTACAACGTTATTCCACAAACCAATAACTTTAAAATGCAGCCAGAAGCCTAAATATTTTTTTCTTGACATATTATTTACCTTAAACGATGCATAATAACATACCTAACATAACTCCATCAATAACTCAAAATTGACATTTGTGTTGGATACAACGTTATTCCGGGCAAGGGCTCAATTTTAAAACCATACTAAGATTTTGAAAACGAAATAAGATCACTTATTGGATTCTAGTTACGGTTACGAATAGATTTCTAAATTAGTATTATTTGGGGATTAAAAAAATGAAATAAAGTTTTTTTTATAATACATGTATGCTAAATTCTGGTTAAGAAAATAAAATACTATTTATATATTTTTTTTGCTTCTATTATTTACTCAAAAAAATAATGTTACGAGATTTCATAAACGCACTGTTACTTACGCTAATGCAAGTGGCTTTCCAAAACTGAACGGACTCTAAAAGCTTAAACGTCACTTGATTAAGAATGTGGCCATGAAATTGATTGAACCTCACATTAGAGAACGACGAGAAGATGCAGTTGAACTTGCCACGGTCAATGAGACTGTCAGAAATTTTGAAAATAGATGAGGTACTTGGAATAATTGGTCCATCAAGAAATGGCCGGCGCTATGAGTGTGTTGGAAAAAAATAGAAAGACCAAATATACACTTGCTACAAGTGCAAAAAATATTTGTGTCTTGAACATGTAGTGTCTTCTTGCAGAAGCTGTTTGACTGAAGAATAGTCATTTTTCAGATCAAATTTTTGTTAATTTTTTGTTGGAAGGATGCCACTTTTTGTTTATTTTATGTAATTTCTTAGTGTCCGAAAATTGGAAATACTGAACTTATTAAAAAATATATATTTTTGTTATTTTTCATATTTAAAAAAGTCATGTTTCAAAAGTTAGTAAATTTTTATATTTTAAGTGAAATTGTTTAATAATAATTAAAAATATACTAACCGTGCTGTGATTTCTGAAATATTTATGTTTTATTGTCAAAGAACGTACAATTAATAATAAACTAAATATTTTGAAAAAATTGTAAATCCCGGTGCGTGAGACCGGGGTCACCAATGATGTAAGTCAAATTGACGTCACCAATGGCGGGTTAAAAGGCGCAACTGAGCGAGTAAATTTCATGCCACGTGAAGACGTTAATGATGCCAGACAAGTTTAAAGTTTTAAAATAAATAAAAGAACTCCAAGAAAGCGTTTCAAGATGTTTGTAAAAGAAGAAAAATATTACATTACATTAACGATGTTAAATGTACTCGTGAATGCACAAAAAGCAATACAAAATATTGCTTCTTTTGAGTTGAAATACTCACTCTCAATGAATTTAGCTTTATATTATTATTTCCTGAAATTTTATTAGATATTTTCCGAATGTAGATTTTTAATTAATTTCCTAAAGCCCTAAAAGTTAACTTCAGAAATGAAAACATTAATTAATTGAATTAATATTTAAGCTAATTTTACATAATTAACTAATCTTTTATTTTATCTTTTTTTGCTCTACGGCAGAGGAATGACTCATTAGTTAATAACTAATTAATTTCGTAAATAAAAATTCGCTAGAACGCTGAAAGCGAAAGCTTAAGGCTTGCCATCTAAAATTCTATTTTACTGAACTTGTTATACGAATAGAAATCAGTTTTTCGACTCTAGACATCAAAGCAAAAATTTTACGGGGAATCGGATGAAAACAAATACCATGGAAGATATTCACTTCCACTTTGAGTAGAAAAAATACCTAGTTTAATTAACCACCATCGTCCAACTACAGAGTGTAAAATGTGTACAGAGGTGAACATAACTTGTTCTTTAGGATAAGATTAAATTTATAGGGAGAGTAGATGGGGATGAGTCACAGCGGAAGAATATCTCCCTCATGACTGTCTAAGACACATTTATACTGCAGTTTTAGTATTTATTCTTGCAGTTAAATTCCCTAATAAACAAGGCGTATTTTTTTACATTAGACGTGTTTTTTTTTTAAATTTTGTCCGAATCTCTTAAGTAAAAACGTATACCTATAAAAAAAGCGCGAATTATTTACTAAGACATTATATTTTTTAAGAGTAATTAGGTTGACTTTTTATAAAAGTCACGATTTACATGTTCATAGCATTTTTGGTGAACGAATTAGCACCAGACGTGCTGCCAAATTATGGAAGAGGAATATACGTTGGTTCGTGGATATATGGTGGTCTGTGCGCCCAACCCATTCTTCACCCATTTTGTAAAGTTCTAAAGTAAATTCTTTTTAAAAACAAAATTTTCTCTTTTCTTTAAAAAAATATAAAATAGGTCTTCCTTGGTAGTCTTCTGAAATGAAGATGACTGTAACTTAACTGCCAACCCTATACTTCTCCAATCATTTTCGTCAGAACTGAAGATCTTGATTGTGATGTGCTATTTGTGACGATTTTTCTCCATGGCCGTTGTCTGATAACCGTTGCAAAAGTAGCATTATTAATATCGCCCTTTCTTTTCTTCTTCTTTTCATTAACTTCCCCAATATAACATGCGTCGTTCGAAATTCGAATACTTATAGAATTCCACAGATCACAGATAATCAATATATATATATATATAAACCCGTGTTTCCCTACTCGCCAAGTTTTCTCCACAACCAGCCACAACCACCCACCGGTGGCTATGGTGATGAATAGCCCTTGGTGTCACATCGAAAATGTAGTGACTGTACGTGGGTTGGAGTGGGTGACGACAATGTGTTTTCTAGCACATTGTTTTGTTATAGGAAGGCCGCAAATGCTTCAGATTGTTTCAAAATAGGTGCACCGACCGTGTCGGTGAGTCTAGAAGGTTCCAAAAAAACCTGCTCTAGAAAGTTCTGGAAGGAGAAGTTTCTAGAAAATTCCCGAAAGTTCTATATGGTTTTAAACTGAGTGGCGAAATGTGTCTAGAAGGTTCCTGTACATTCGATAAATTTCTTTAAAGTTCTGGAAGGAGAATGTTCTAGAAGGTTCGCGAAAGTTCTATGACGATCCAAACAGTGTACTAAAAAACTACGCGTGCTTAGCCGCGCGGGTACAGCATGTATATATATATATATATATATAAAGAAACCCGTGTTTCCCTACCCGCCAAGTTTTCTCCACAACCAGCCACAAGGGCTATCTACCACCATAACCACCCACTGGTGGTAGATAGTAGATAGCCCTTGGTGTCACATCGAAAATATGCGAGATTGGTGGGGGTGGCTGTGCATGCGTGGGAGTGGGTGACGAAAATGTGCTTTCTAGCACAAGGTTTTGTTATGAGAAGGCCGCAAATGCTTCAGATTGTTTCAAAATAGGCGCGCTGACCATATCGGTGAGTCTAGAAGGTTCCGGAAAAACGTGCTCTAGAAAGTTCTGAAAGGGGAAGGTTCCAGAAATTCCCGAAAGTTCTATAAGGTTCCAAACTGAACGACGGAATGTGTCGGTGTGTTTAGAAGTTTCCAGAACATTCGATAAATCTCTTGAAAATTCTGAAAGAGAACGCTCTGGAACATTGCAGAAGGTTCTATAAGATTCAAAACTAAGTGGCGGAGTGTGTGGGTGACTCTAAAAGGTTCCAGAACGTTCAATGGAGTTCTAGAATGATCTGGAAGTAAAACGTTCTACAAGATTACCGAGTGTTCGATAAGGTTCCAAACAGTGTAGAGGAGAGTGTTGATGAGACTGGAAGATTCCAGAACTTTCAATAAAGTTCTAGAAAGTTCTGGAACGACAACGTTCTATAAGGTTCCAAACAGTGTGGCGGAGTTTATAGGTGAGTTAGATGGTTTCAGAAGATTAGAGAAGGTTTCAGAATGCTCTAGAAAGTTCTGGAGGAAGAAATTTCTAGAAGCTTTCAGAAAGATTTATAAGGTCCCAAACTGACAGAGTATGTTGGTGAGTCTAGGAGGTTTCAGAAAGTTCTAAAAGATTCGAGAATGCTCAAGAAAGTTCTAGAAGGAGAAATTTCTAGAAGCTTCCAGAAAGATCTTTAAGTTTCAAAATGAGTAGCGGAGTAGCGGAGTCGGTCAGTCTAGAGGTTCCAGAATGAAGTATAATGTCGTCGATAATTGCATAGCTCGGTGCGTTAAAATATCTGTTGATATTTTGGAAAGGCGAAGACTGCCCGAGAAAGCCATTCAATTACTGTGCCGAAACCAACTGAAAAAAAACATCAACGAAATCCTATGCTCACCAAATTATGGTCCCGAGCGAAGCCGGGCCAACCAGCTAGTCTCATCCTAAATTGTTCCAAAGTTGAGTTGTTAGTACTGATCGTTATCCAACGGATACGATACATACGTCTAAGCGCTACGTACTATCCTTCATCGAATCGACTACGTCGAAACATGTACAAATTGTTGTATCTTTTTAATGCGTGGGCAGATATTTTTGAAGCTTTGTGTTATATTATTTCAGGTTTCTTTCGTCGGTCTGGTTTTACATATTCAAAACCATCGCTTGATGAAGTTTCAATTGATTTAAATTTACCAACAGAAATTATTTACTATTGTCACGGGTCATGGCTGCAGGGGACAATTGAAAACACTGGAAATTAATTAGCGATATATTAATTAGTAATTAATTAAATCGACAAAGTCACTTATCACGAATTAAATTAATACATTATTCTTAAACTACTTTATTTATCACTTACTAGAACATTCCATCCAATTCTCACACGTATCACTCACTCTCGGTACCAACTCGCTTAATCATTTCGCTTAATGTCTGTCGCTCAAAACTTCCACGACTGGCCACACCTGTCATCATACGCTTCTTATTTTGCATCAATAAAAATGTCAAAACAAACTCCACTCGCGCTGCTCTCGGTCCCGCTTATTTACGCGTAATGCTGGTTTTTCGAACCTCCTAGATTATTTATTATATTGCTTATTTTAAAGTTTTTGCTGTTTCCAGACGTCTGTAGATGTTTCCTGAATGTTATAGATAATATGAGAGTGTAATTAAAGGTGCTAGAAAGTTCGACCTTATTTTTGTTGACATATTACGAGGGATTGATTCCCTTCGTAATCTTTTTCATCAATATGTTTTTGTTTCAATATGCTTTTATTCTAGTATTCTTATTGTATTGGTTTCTCATGAGTTTTTCTTTTTTTTTATCAAGTTTGAGCCTTAACGGGATTTTTGCCGCCTTGGAGTAGAACGTAGTAGAAGTAGTGATTCTGAAGATTAATGAAATTTGATAGCGGACATGGATCAAGTTCGCTTTCAATGACGCTATAAGACAATTTCGAGGTATCAATCAGTGAAGATGACGTTTTTAGAAAAGGCGATACAGAACTCCGTAAGTCTAAAGCATCTAAAGCAACATTTCTCGGTACCAAGTTACGAAAAAATACAAATAGTCATCAATGTACTCAATAATGACTGGCAGTTGGAATACGAAAGGATGACAAATATGCATATTTTATAATATGCTCAATATAGTTTTCATTTTATAAATACGAAAATTAAATTCCACGCACGTAGTGTGAGAAAACATTGCATGAGATTGAATTAAATGATCACAAAAAATTAATTTTTATATGAATGTTTGTTTATCTTTTTTTATAGATTTTATGTTAGATTACAATTATTTTAATTTATTTAGGATTTATAACTATTCTTTCTACATGCGAGCGTTGATTTGTTTGAAATATTAAAAAAAAAGCATCAAATAAATGTATTATTTATTTATAGTTTAGTTTAAGTTTAGGTTAAGTTATTAAGTTAGGAAATAAATATTACAACGAGATGGTAAAAGAGTTCGAAAACCAACGTATTGCGTATATGTATAAAGGGAGAACAATAGGTGCGCAGATTGAATTTGTTTTGATATTTCTATCGGTGCGATATCAGCCGATAGACAACGGCCATGGTGGTCAGTCATGAGATAATCGGAGCGTATAAGAAATAATAGAGCGAAGTACCTAACTAGCGATTTAAATAAGTGTTCATTCAGTCAATTCAATTCAAATGGTATATTCTAGCAAGTTATAAATAATGTTTTACCCAGCGATAATAGTGTCCATAGATGAGTGATTAATTGCAAATTAATGTAAATTCAAGACTTTCGTCAATGTAATAAAATATAATTTATTACTTATTAATAAATCGCTATCAATTTCCAGTGTTTTCATTTGTCTCCTGCAACCACGACTCGTGACAATATCCAACGTTGCCATTAACATCTCCGTTGTGTTTTTGAAGTCGAGTATTAAGCGAATATTAAAGCTTTCTGGTGTTTAAGGTTAATACCATCAAGCTTTTTTCTATCGCTTTAACTCAATGCCCTTGTTTTTACATCTAAGGGGATATGGAAAAATAAAAGACTGAACTAAATACATTTTTATTTTTATGGTTATGTATAAATCAGTTTTTATAGTTGTATTCGGTTTTGATGTCACATTCTGAACCTTCTGAAATGAACACCCCCATGATGACGTCCTACGGATCGCCACCCGAGAGTGAACCCGGCTTCTGGTGCATCTGTGAGGATTACCATCAGTCGCACCAGAAACCACATATAAAATTCCTCGCTCACCGACCAGCCAGCGTGAACATGAGAGGGAGGTTGCTCGTGGACTCGATCAGAAATCTGCGTGCAGTGATTTGATAAACTAGGATCTTAATACAAAATATTTAGGGTAAAACGAATGCGTGACTGGATTATGGATTTACACAGGGAACTGAAAGCAAGTTGAAGCATTGTTATGAAGTATGGTTATGAAATATTACGAAGTTTGGCCAATAACTATAGCTATCACTAAATATTCATTTCTAATACACAATAATATAATTTAAATATCTTCTTTAAAGTATGAGAGTACAAAATATCATTCTTCATAGTTTGTAACACGGATTACTACGTCATGACGTCATGGCGATGCCACATTTATACGATATTTTACTCGATTATTGAGAACTTTCTTCATGATTAGAAGCTCCGAAGTATCAGGTGATCCTCTTGGAATCCTTTCAGGGAGGTGCCCAGATGTTCGCGCAACTGGACCCCGCAGCATCAGCTCCAGGTCACCCGTATCGTCCACCGTGTTGTCATCCATGTCAGCGATATTTCCGGATTGATTTAAATTTAGATATGATATTATTTTGCGCTTTCAGCGATTGGATTATATGATAGCTCGTTACGGATGTAACATTAGTTTTTGCATTAATAACACCGCGATCTTATTTAGAAGTATTTATATCACGAAGATTTAAATTCCAATTTATTTCTTCAAGATTTTAGATGATGGCGAGTCTTTATTTTAAAGAATTTTGTTACACTATAATTAATTATGGATTTAACTTTCCGCATGCGGAAGGGTTTAGTTATAACGCAGTGAATTAAAATATTACATATTTGAATTATTTGCTATTATCACTAGACTTTAAAAACAAATATTTATTCCGTGGTGAAAACTTACATATTATTGAAGCTATTGCCTTTAAGGGGCACTTAACATTACAGAAAATCATCACATGATCGGTTGAATTATTGTTAATGTTTAATTAGAGATTTATCATCATATTTAATTAGAATTTTCGGAAATAGTTGAGTTGTACAGTCACAGGGACAGTCCCAGTTACAGGGGTTCTGCAAGAAACAATTAACAACTATATAAGAAGAAATAACTTCAAGATCTGCTGAATCCGAGGTCGAGGTACACGTGTGGTATATTACCAGGTAGGCAAAGCGTCCGATCCTCCTGGACCCCTGTATAATGATGGTTGGGCAGTCTTGGTAATAAAGAGATCTTTTGTTCCCGCGCGCTAGTTTAAATAACCTACGAAGGCCTAGTGACGGGACACATTTAGTATTGGGCAGTACTGAAATCGATCGCGATTCTTTTTCTCAAATTATGTGCGAAATTATTTCATTATAATATAGCAATCGCGTAGAATCATTAGGTACTTAGAAGCATGAGCACAAGCATAAATATATATTTTGGACAAAAAAAGAAATTCAATATTTAATTACAATAAATGAAAATCTAAGTAGTCTCCAATAATGATAATTTTAAATTTCCACCGAACTCATTGCCTAGGTAGGCTATTAGGGTTGGCTTTTCTCGTTTCAGACTGTATCTTCTTCGGTTCTGGGTATCGCTTTCATCCAGGCCGTTTCTCTGCAGTATTTTGAAGCATTGAGTCATCGAAGAGTTATTTGGTCTTCCTATGGATGACTGTTGATGAAGCTCCATAGACATTGTTTGCTTCACCGTGAGGTCTGGTGGTCTCCGTTTTGTAAGCCTTAACCATCTCAATTGACATTCGTCCAGCTTTCTGTTATCCTTGACATGCAGGCTACCACGAATGCATGAACTTTTAATCCTATATGTTAGTGTTACTCATACCGACTATCTAAGCATTTGCACTTCGAGTTGCCTGGAATAAGATTTGTAGAGGGAAATGTCATTTTTAGTACCCGCCAGGTACTAAAGAATAAGAATGCAAAATTTGGTTCAGATCGGTTAAACGGTAGATTTGTATAGTGAACAGATAGACATTGAGTTTTATTCATTTAGATATTTATGGGTATATGTACGGTATACTTCATTTTCTTTTACTTTGGATGTAATACTATCTAGGACAAACTTTATAATGTACTTGTTTATATTCGCGCCGAAGAAGAGAAATCGAGCTAACGTGCTGAACATGACATTTAGAAAATGTACCCTCAAAACAAAGCGAGATCTTTTTCTAGAAAAGAACTACGGAAAAATTGCAGTATTGCAATGCCACAAAAATGTTGACAAAAGGATACTGTACGGAGTCCAAGTTCCACAAGATTGCATTACGTCAATGGCTACTGTCTAAGATTCAATGCAGTGAAAATCTCTTGGTAAAGACAGCTTTCTCATGGGTCTACGAACCGATATTAAAAGATTTGTGATGACTGCATTCTACAGTCTTGTTTTGCACATAAAATTGATAAATTTAAAAACTTTGCCATCGAAAATTCATATTTAATTATTCTAGCATATTTTAGTAATTAATGGCGTCCAACGATTTTAAAGTATTGTGTCTATCGAACAAAACTATCGAAGTCTCTTGAACAGTCTACGTAAATCTAGAATCAACCACACAATTTTTGAAGAAACTATAAATCAGTAAAACTATGGAGAAACTAGTCGAGCATGCTCGTTGCATTGCGAACTCTAACATTTACGTATAAAAGCGATGCAAGCGAGCGCGCGAGTCAGTCAACTTTGACAGCGGACTAAAGCCATAGAATGTGAAACCAGCATGCGAGCAATAGACAACGCGAATAAAGTGTTCCATAGACAGGAGACTTGTGATAATTAGTGTGAATTACGATATTTGAGTCCAAATAATTAAAAAAAATTAAAAAAAAAAATTATAATAAATAAAAAATTTATTGATTTCCGGTGTTTCATTTGCCTCCCACGGATATGCTTCTATGACAGTATATTTAAAGTACAACGTATGTTAATTTTTTTAACTTATCAATAATTTGAATGACCACGTGAATGGCATAAAAGTAAAGGCAGCAATATCCAAAAAAAAGTTTTGAATGCTAACACCGAAGATGAATAATTTATAATGTATTGAATTTGAAATTTTATAGGAAAACTTTATCCCTTACAAAATCATGTTTCAAAATCACTATTAAAAGCAAAGGCAGCAATATTCACTTCAACCAATCAACTACTAAAGATGTATCACACGACAAAATGGCCGCTTCCTTTTAAAGTGAGAGTTGATGTCTTTTTTAGGCTGAAACAACATAGTAAATATCCTGTTACATAAATGCTTAAAGCAACAAAATCAATATTTTATTAACAAACACAACATAATTAGTTAATGTTAAATAATTATTTAGTATATTTTGAGTTTGTTCAAATCTTTCAGAACAGTGCTGGATTTATGTCACAGAGACATTATTAATCAATTAGTTTGGATGAATTTCATTACACACAATAAAGTATATTGCTCCCAAAATTCCGTAAATCAATTGTAGATTTTCTCATTAGCGACATCTGTGGGGATTTAGGGGAATGAAAATGGCTTTGTACAGGCCGCATCGAAAAGGCGCTTACAACTCATATATGAAAGCTTCACGCAATTTGAACATATATACAACTTCCAAAAAAATGAATAAGCATGGTATATTCTATCATGGGTGGAAATGGCGAATGTTACAATTGTGTAAAGTGATCACTTAAGCCAACCATAAAAAGACAGGTCATAAGTCCTGTTACACCCAAATGACTTCCATACCTACTTTCCCATAATTAATACAGTTTCGTCTCTGTGAGATATCTATAATATACACTAATTGATTAATTATTTAGTGTTAAATATTTATTAATACATGTTGGTGTAGGGCAGCGCGCTCCCAACGGACAGAAAAGACTGATTGACTTTGAACCAATGTTTCGCCAAATAAGTACCTACTCCGTCACGAGCCGCGGGCTTCATCGGCTAACTTCTGCGATAAAACAATGATGCTCAGTGGTAGGTTCTTTCGCGATAAACAGCTACAGTGTGGCGCACCCAAGCTTTTAATTTATGATGTGAATGTACGTGTAAAAATGAGATAAGATTTTACATAGTAAAAAATGGGATATGATTTTACATAGTAAAAGATAGATGATTGTAAGAATATTATATATATTCAATGAATCCCAGTTTTAATATACGATTAACAATTTTAATTAGTGGAGGCACAGTTCAGATAATAAAAAATGAAAATGGGTGACATGAAAGACATAACAAACTATAAGAACAGACAAACAAAATATAAGAAGTACTATTCTTAATCATGTCGTAAAATAATGTATTCCGCTAGGGAACTTGATGCAGAGAACTAAATAAATAATAAACTTACATAATGTACTATAAATTTAAATATTTCGGCTGATACTCCTGCCCTGTACAGTGGATGAATTTAATCAAAGACATAGTAATTTAATTTGGCGCGGTAAAACAAGATGTTATTAGGCAATGCTAGGTATTAAAATATTATGTGCAGGTGCCATGTGGGTAGCTATTACATGAGAAATCGTAGCAACGGTCCCGTGGCGACAGATGGACGCTTGATAAACATTACATAAAATAAAGTAATACAAGGACAAGAATTAAAAAAATTAATGAATGAAAGAATGATGTATTTACCCGAGTGGGGGCACTAAGCGAGATAACTCTCTGAGGCAAGTCACAGGTTCATGGTTTTACATGGAGCGCAGCTTTCTTCGGGGCATCCTGACTTGATACATCAGCATACGCTCCCGGCGCCCAGTATTTCCTCAGCATGACCCTCTATGTTTCACTCGGATGAGTGATAATAAGGAAACTTTGACTCTCTTTTCCCCAGGCTCATGGCGGTAAGATGAACCATTAGGTCGATAAAATAAAGTAAAATAGGTGATGCTCCATCTCGCGACCCATTTCACAGGTCTGAGTATTAAACGGGTGAATTAATGTAATTTGGGCGGAGGGGAAAAGAAAGGGCCCTACAACAAAATACATAATTACGATATTGACTTACATGCTGGATTTCTAGTAGGCAGGTCTTCTGAGCGTTTTTACCGAGGCAGAGCAGGCAACAGGTCGACCGCCTTAGGCCCCGGCGTGATAGAAATAGACCGTCGATAAGCTGGCCCCAAGGCGCGCGGGTAGGTGGGTACATTACAATATCGTTCGGAACCTTTCCTAACCGGTCAGGCATAGGTACCATGTTAAGGCTCGCAGATTAAACAAACGCGGTTTGCTTTATAAGTTTATTTATTTTTCTTTATTATGCATTATAGGATATCTTAAAACGCGTGCTACCCACTCGCATACTAAATGTGTTTCACAAATCGTAACCTAACAACGTATGCAAAATAAAAGCTGAGGTGGCAATTATTAGTTATAGATATTATGTGTACCCCCATTCTTGTAACAAAATTAATAAAGATGTTATTGTCGCCAGGAGCATCCTAGTGTTTTGACAGGTTAAGGGCCCAGATCCGAAAATCCTTTTATTTTCAAGAATATTACGAGAAAAATGTCAACGTCAAGCTATCTAGTGAACATTCCGAAATCGATAATTGGGCATTCGCGGCAAGAAAGTTTTTGGTATTGGAAGGCATCGACATCGACGCGTTGCCAGTGGATTTGAGTAAAGCAGAGCAAAGAAAAGCAAAAACCAAGCTTGTGATGACCATTAACCCCACATTATATGTGCATATCAAAGATGAGAACACCGTTAGCGCCTTGTGGAATATGTTAAAACAGTTATTCGACGACACAGGATACACAAAAAAAATTAGTTTGCTTCGAACATTGATTTCTATTCACCTCGAGAATTTGAATCAATGACTAGTTATGTGTCTCAAGTGGTGTAAAATAATGATTAACTATTTAAACCAAGTTTTTACAATGCTCACTTTCTTATCTCCGGGTTTCGTGTTTACAATATGCGTCGGAATCTCAATACTACTTACTGATTTGTATGAAAAAACCATTAAAAATCCAAAATTATATTATAATTATTTTTTTTAACGAAAATTTGACACATTTTTTTGATCATCGCCACGAGTCTGCTTGCAAAGTTTCAGCTCGATTGGATCACGGGAAAAGGGTTAAAAATTGATCCAAAGTTTTTTCGACAGACAAGCGGGCAAGCAAACGCTACGAGTTTAAAGAAAGGAGTAAAAATGACAATGAAAAATACTTAAAATAATTGCTGTGTAATAAAATGATTATTCTACTTCTATTTCATTCTATCTATTCCTTCGAATAACATGGAAAATTTACTTTGTTTTTTTATTATTATTTTTGTTTATATTTAAGATGTCAATAAATAAAGAATGCATTAGGTTAAAAGCTTTCGTATTTTTCAATTCACCCGAAACCACAAAAGCATGGCGCGTAACAAAAATCTAAAAAGTATAAAAGCCCTTTTTTCCGTTCACTTTGCAAGCTGTAATTGAATTTCTCCGGGTCATGAAAATTGCTTTTCAAGTTCTTGCTGAAATACAGATTGCCAATACTTATCCCTAACCGTTTTCTGGAAAACGAATTACCCGGAGTGCATTGAGAGAAATCAGGCAGCGACACAATAACAATAACGTTTTATAAATCCTCCAACAAGTGGAACGGTTTGCTATAATTTCATTTAAATCTGAATCATAGGAATGAAGGATATATCCGAAAGAATTTTTACAGGTCGGAAAGAATCTACTACCATTTCTGTGCATAATTTGGCTTGAATATCTAAAGTTGTTTAATTTATTTATTATGAAAACACCTGACAAATTATAATCTTCTTCACAAATTCATTGTTTCATCAGGTTAACTCAATTAAAATATTCGCTTCAAAGGGGGTTCGTCTTTTGAAAAAAAAAGCCCTTTCTTTTACAGCCCTTGTTTGTACTGTAAACTATGAAAATATTATTTTATTTAAATTTAAATATATTGTTAACAACCTAGATATAGAAATACAAAAATCTAACCGCGGATTGTCACGTTTTCAGGTGAAAAGAATACACAAGATTTTTTATACTTTGACTATAAATTTTTAGGTACATAATTGAAAGTTATGAGTAAATCTTAATTTGACAAAAACAAATAATAAGAAATTATCTATTTTTCAAAGACTTAGAAGACAAACACACTTAAATCAGCTGATAAATCGATTTGTACATTTTTTTTATTTTAAACTCACGATATAGATTTACCGTTATTTCATTTCCTTTATTGTGAAATTATATTTTATTAATTTTTTTTAATATTGGTGTTGTTTTTACTAAGCATCGACTATGCAAAATTTCAGAGATGTGTATTTTCTATCATTTATTTCTTTTAATTTATTGATTTCTGTAAATAAATTAAAAAAGCAGTATGGCCATTTTGGTACCAACTTTGCAGGGGAGTGCAGTTTAAGCATTACAGCCTGACTTTTTTTAATCAAATATATTTTGAAAAAAAAAAATTAATAAAATGTATATCTCATAATATTCCTATCACAAAAATTAACATATTATACAGATTTTAATAGATTGTAATATCTAGTCAGATAAATATTTAATTTCAATATTTAATATACATTTTTACGTAAAAATTATGCTCCTATAAATGTATAAAATAGTTAGATAAACTTTTAATTTTAAGTTCCTACGTACTTAGAAAAAATAATTATTAATTTTTGATAAATTGAAATGGTAACACTATATTATATTCAAGAACACATTCTTATTGTGAAGTTGCAATTTTTTCAGAACAAAGTTTAAAACCAAATTAATTAATCAATTAGAAAGACATTCAGAAAAATCAAAACCAAGATTAAATATTTGGCTGCTACCGGGATTCGAACCACGGATCTCCTTTCCGGGCAGGCGCGTTATTCCGGAAAGGAGGAGATAGTTGTGTATGTCTTTCTAATTGATTAATTAATTTGGTAATACCGTAGTTTTGTGCTTCATACAGACAACGAAATAATAATTCATAATTATTTTTATATAAGTGATGAAAATCATCGAAAAAATAATTATTAAATTATATTTAAATAGAAATAACTTTTTACGTAGGCTAGAGTTTATTTTGTCAAAAATATAGTTTCTCATAACAATCTTCTGTGTATAGTTTTCTGGAATATTCTCCCGTGTATATGTGACCTCTCTGGCCAACGTTTCGGATCCCATTGCAGGGTCCATCATCAGGGCTGATGTGATGAGTGTGAAGTGTAGGTTAAGTGTTGCCTTGCAATGCCGTACCGAAGTCCGGGTTTTTCTTTGTTCTCTGGAGACTTTGTTCTTCCGTACCGTACGGAAGAACAAAGTCTCCAAGTTTGTGTTATGTTAAGTATTGGATTGCATTACCGTGTCGAAAGCAGGGTGTGTGTGTCTTCATGTTGTGTGTTGTGTATCTACTAACGGATGTCGGA
This sequence comes from Agrypnia vestita, assembly GCA_016648135.1. Classification (NCBI taxonomy): domain Eukaryota; kingdom Metazoa; phylum Arthropoda; class Insecta; order Trichoptera; family Phryganeidae; genus Agrypnia; species Agrypnia vestita. The sequence continues at coordinate 123,343 of JADDOH010002884.1, forward strand.
CTTTGCGGATCGTCGATTTGATTTCTCCTGCAGCGCTGGATACCACGAGGTGTTTAACTTAAAAACGTCATCCCTATTAATTCCATCTAGTCTGGCCCACATCTGTTCATTCACATTCTCCGACACTTGACACCGAATAGGCGCGTTCAGCATCAATCTCTCAGAGATTTTCAAAGCGCAGCCGTTTCCACTGCTCTTTGTGCAACTTCAATGGAGCGAAGCCGACGTGCTCAAAAGAGTGGCAAGCAACCCATGGATGAGAATAATAGGAGAATTTAAAAAAAATATCACAAAGAATCATCATTAAAGTAATACTGAAAAAAAATCTACTTTTTCAACAAAAGATCTTTTTGAATTGTTTCCAGCAACAAACGTGGATGATATATTCAAGCAAGTTTCCATATGAAAATATGCAAAAAAAAAACTTACGGAAAACCAGGAATATTTCGAGCTTATGAGAAATGGAAACCAATTTATAATGCTTAAATTTAAGACAACCCAAATGCAAAACCAGTATATTTATAAAGCCATTAACTACTACAATAATTTACCTATCCAGATACGCTGCATTAGTAACCTCTCAGAGCAAAATCAATAAAATTATAATCTTCCTAAAATCAAACTTAAATTCATAAATCATTTAAACCTATAGCTTTTTTCAAAACACTTAAATACTTCATTATCAAATTACCTTTATTACCGTATTATTAAATGACTCGCATATGTATCTACGAGTATATCCAATAATAAGAACTGAGGCTCCCCTCATCAGATCTAAGAGCTTCTAATCACTGATGAGGTCTACATGACTACAAAGTATTTAAAAAAATGTCAATTTGATATGTAAATATATAAGAATTGTATTTGTACCATATAAATAAAAAAGAATCATCGCCAAAACTACCTCGAATTTTTTACTTTCTTAACTTTACGATTTATTCATACAAATACAGAATTTAATTATTATCATTAACGTACGAAGAAATATTACATTGTTTTTTTTAATAAAAATATTTTTTTTTGTAATTACATTCAATGGAAAATAAAAATATCTATTTTAAAATATTTAATTTTTTATGAACAATTTAGAGCTTTCACGTTGAAAAAATGTGCATTTTTAAAACAAATAAATATATAGCTATACAAATGTTTTTTTTTAATATTAAACAGCCAATTAGTTTAATTTTTATCTTAATTAGTGCGAATTAAAAAACTAATAAGAATTATTTATCACCTCCCTGTAAAAACAACTCCATTTCTACAAAATGGTGGCTCCCAAAGAGGTAAAACCCCATAAAAACTTGTTACAGATCTTCTATCTACATAATTTATGAAAAAAGTGTTGTTGTATTTTTTACGATTTATTTCTCTTCAATCGTGAATTTCTACCATAGATAGATAGAATAGATCTCTATTCGGTCATCAGCTTATCACCGCCCAATCACTAAAGTCTACATATTTTATAAAAACTTTCAATGCTTTTAAAAAAATTTCAAGGCTCGTTATTGTAGCTCAACGCCAAAATTTTAATTCATTTCTCAAAACCGGCCCAAATTTACGCCTCAAAATTTTCATTTTAATAATCCGGTACATGCTAATTTTCCTTAGTCGAGAAGCATTATGTAAACAAAAACTTTAGTGATCCTGGACGTTAATCGAGATTTGTTTTAAAAAATCCATTAAAATTTTATTTAATTTCAACAGACTCTAACCGAACTACAAATCAATCAAGTGATCGTAGTATTTTATGAATTTAAATTTAAATTTATAAGTACATTATTTTTAAAAGTTCTTTTTCTAAATATAAAAATTTCCGTAGATCGTAAATGACGCCTAATTTTATTTACTTTGAATATAATGTTTCATCGCGAAGCGAAGCTCTCGTTGCCTTTGAAAATTAGCCCTACGTAAGATCTGCTATCTCGTTTATTAGTTATTTAAGTCATCTTTTGATAGGAATTTATTCATTCATACTAAATATTGTATTTAGGCTACGAGTAGGTATTTAATATACATTAAACCTTAAAAAATCCTTCATTTCGTATAATTACCGCGTTTCATTGAAGAAAATACCATTCAGCTATATCACAGAAATAAATAATTTTGCTTATAACTATATTTAATTATTATTGTTACTTTGCATTAGTAAATAAGAAGTTTTATATTCTATTCAGATCAGAAGTTAATATACATATCTGTAAGATTGTAGATCAAAGCACTTCTTTATTTTAGTACTTTTGTGACCAAATTTATATAAAAACTTGGTACCTTTCTTACTGGGCATGTTAAATAACTAACAAGTTTCCACGCAGAGGTAGGCTGTGAGGATAGAACGCCATATCTTGGCACACCACCTTTGCTTCGGCTACATTCATACATCTTCTCATGCAAGCACAACGGTTATCTTTTTACATATATATTTGAGTATCTAATTTCAAATCCATCATCGTTAAGTTCACTTAATCGGTTTACAGTTGGCAACATATGGATTCATTAATGTCTGCGCACCGAAAATAATCGTGTTGTTTTACCATAAAAAAATTCCGTAACCTTTTGATTTTTTTTTTCAATACGTAATAATTATCATTATTTGTTCTCTTCTCCCTTATTCGGTTTCTTTAATTTTCTTCTGATACTTCAATTATCATATTTAAAATTATTGTTTATGTCCATCCAAAATAATTTAAATATAATTTAGTAGATTTTTTCGTAGTTTATTTATTCATTTATTTATTTGTTGTCGTCATGACTCATTTTTTAATATAACAGGATTATTAAAAAATATTTTTTTAGATTATAGAAATTTCGTACAATAATTCAAGAGCAAAGAAAAATATTACAACGAGTGTATCTTTATTGTATCTTTATTGTATTGTAATATGAATTTTTCGAAATTGGTCATTAATTTATTAGTCGTTTGATGTTAATGTGCGCGTATTCGCGAAAGAATCAGTGTGACTATGCACCACTGCCAAAATGCACAATCAGTCTAAGGCCCGGTTGTTTCAAATTCGATCAAAGTAAGCGTAGAGTTTAAACTGAAATTTTACGTTCTCCACCAATCAGACTTTTATCGACCTCTTACTTTGATCGAACTTGAAACAACCGGGCCTAATGCATGTTGAGTGAACGCTGTAGGCGTGTGTGCCAAATATGTGTTGCGTGAAGGTGTATGACAAGCTGAGCGGGATGTAGGATGAATAGAAAGAAGTACTCACAATTAACTCGTTGGTGTATTGAAGTCACAAAACTTTATGTGTTAGGAGATTACGTTATACAACAATATGCGGAGCGCGAGTTTGAGCATGGTATCGCGGGCGCCGGTCGGTCGGTCGGAGAGAAATGGGTTGGTACTTTGCCGGCGCCTCGGGCTTCTCGTTGGGCGATATCCCTCGAGCGTGATTGGTCCGTTTGGGACGCTCGAGGGACTAGAGTCCAAGCAGGTCTGGTTCATGCGCCTGTAGCACCACATCTCAAAGGCCGCTAGCCTCCTGGACGTGCTCTGGCCAATGGTCCATGTTTCGCTGCCATACATTATATTATGACTATTGCATAATAAATAAAAAAATTATATACTTTATATTTTTTCTTTATTTCAGGTACAAGGGACGAATAATAACTGCCTGCATCCTGATTTGGCCGGATGGCACTCCGGACGTGTCCTACATGGACTTTATGTGAGTTTACTTTTGACTTCTTACATGATAAGTAACAATTATATCAACCTCCTAAGATAGGAAGAACTTTCTACTATGCTTTGAAATGATGATTCGTAGCGAATTTTGAGTCCATCGAAATAACGATTTGCTCCGCACCGCAAGGCTTCCAATTTGCAACTAACTGGCCTGTGGCAATCTGTGTCGCTCAATTACAACGGCGGCGGCGGCGACTCATCGGTAGGTGCATTTTTGATATGTGAGGATTTATATAGGAATAAGATATATTGAAAAAAGAAATGGAATATATTGAATCAGGACAAGGAAAGCAATATCATAAGCTAAAAATATTGATCAAAAAAGTTTTTTCGCAAGTACGGTATAATTTAATAAAAACATTTAAAAATTTTACCGCTTGCAATTTATTCAATCCACTTCTCCTTATGCTAAAAACCAATCTAAATTTATCGGATTTACGTATTGAATATTCGCGGTAAGGTGGCAATTTAATTAAATGTTTTGGAAATCGATGCAATCATAGCGTCTTCAAGGAAAATAAGCGGTGACAAAATAAAAAGTATCTAAAGGAAATTTCTGTTGTAAAATTTTCAGCTGTGGTAAAATATGACGCAATTGCATAATTTGCGTGAAATTTAAAAATTATGCTTTGGTATTTTTCGTTCTTAAAAATAAACAACTATCGCAGACGCTATAGTTTTGTATGTCTCAATTATTATATTACCTATTTATATGTTAATATGATTTACTTTAAAAAATCATATTATTTTGATAATATGCGATAATTCTTACATTTGATTCTTTAAGTATCAAAATATATTCAACCAGCAATCATGTTTTTTTTAAATTTGAATGTTAATATATTCTCGAAGCACATTCCTACATTTTAAATATAAGTTAACTATCAAAACAAGTATCAATCTAAAGTTATTGCTCCTTAAAAATCCTTTATCTAAATTCATTAGAATAAAATATGAATATCTTCTTTTTTAATGAAAATTTCAAAAACATTTAATAAAATTTTACTCATAAATTACTAAGAAATGTATTTCACTTTATCTCTGATAATGCAGTAAATATATTTATTTCTTTGCAATTCATAATCAACGTTATTCTAAATGCTTACATTTATAAAGCTACCTAAATTCTTTTTTATAGCTAGACCGCATTCAAAAAAATATATGTGTTGTTATGATGCAAAAAATGAACACAAAATAAGTTTTTATAGTAAGTAAATAACCTTTTTTAAACTAAACAATATGTATTTATTTAAAATATCATATTGTGGCTTGTAATACGGGCTTAGCAGGCAACTTTCCTCCGCTTTCTACTTACCGGGCAAAGCTAGAGAATAGTCTTCTGATTGTGGTCGACCTATAATCATATTATTTGATTTTTTTATTAATTCCTTTTTCTATTAGTTTGTATTTCATATTATTCATGTTATAAATAAATGTTTAATAGTTTTTCGTAAATTGCCAAAAAAAAGTTCATGGGTTAGGTATATTTTGATTTTCAACTACTTATACTGTCGCATTTATTTATTCTTTTTCAACATTTTTGTTTTAATTTTATTTCATCTTCAATCGAATATAATAATAATATAATAATAATTACAAAAATAAATAGTAGACCAAATGTGGTAAAAGTGCAGTGGCCTAGGTAAATATGTGGAAAATTTGTGTACAATTACGTAAATACAGAGTTTCTTGTAGCTTAGTTACTATTAACTTTTTTTAGTTATTTTAGTAACTTTTTTAGTTACTAGTTAAAAGTTACTATTAACTATTAAAAAAAAACAAATTTCATATCTATATATGAAATTTGTTTTTTCTTGCGAAATGTTTGAAGAAGGGAAGGCCGGTAAAGAAAATATTTAAGATAGGTTTTGAAGATAATATTATTAGAGGACAACCTCCAAAGACCGAGAAAATGATAAAAAAAAACACCTCAACAATCAAAGAGCATGCATGAGTAGATTCTTGAAAATGGACAAAGCACCGGCGGCTTACCAGGAAAGAAAAACTTGACAAAAATATTGTCTGTTTTTTCCTAAAAAATAAACTGTTAGTTTTTTTATTGAGAGAATGTTATACTTTAAACCATTTTTAAAACTTTATGTTTTTATATAATCAAAAAAAACTGCGTGAAACCATATGAAATTAGTTTTTGTTATTGTGAAAATGTTTTACTAGAAACTTTTTGTAAAACGAAAGCTTTAGGTAAGCCCTCTAGAGAAATTTACCAAAGAAACAATCAAGATTGTTTACAAACAACTCAACGCTGTTTTATTACGTGCTCGCATCTCAAGTTGTTAATATGGTAAAATAGTTTGTTCAAGTATTACTTACACTTTAACAAACCTTGAGCGCTAGTTATGCATCGTAGCATCAACTTGAATGCAATTCCAATGATCTGTGTTTTTAATAAATATCTGTAGGTTTGTATAAAATATCCCAAACAGTGAAAATGTTAAAGGCTTCCACTATTTTTTAAAATTATTATAATCACAGTAAATACGGATGTTAAAATTAATTAACAAAAAAAAACTTTGCATTTAAACATATATTATATATTACATTTCATATAAGCAATATTCAACGATTTGATAAAAGATTTTTATATGTTATAATATAATTACAATTTTTTTTATTACATTTTTTTTAAATACAAATCTTATATTTGATACATTAAAAAATTTAGGTATATAAATTTTTTAACATTGTACCTCTCCAAAAAGAGACTAACTGTTGTGTCTGGAGAGGGAGTTACACTTTTATACATAATATGTGGTAATAATTAATGCATAAAGTAAAGTAAATAGTACATAAATATAATATAAGAAGAAAAAAGTTACATAATATGAGATAATGAGATAATATTAATATCATATCATATCAATTAATGTCGAACAATAAGACCACCAACTCTATAAACATTGTGTATGGTGAAAAAACAGTTATATATCTTGTGCCACGTAGATTTCGTAAGGTAACTAAAGAATAACTCGATTTATAACGAAACAGAGAAATGCCATTGGCCTAAAAAATACAAAAAGAAACAACGCATTTTAATGTACCTATGACGTATACTTGTTCATTATAACATTTATTTAAATGATTATTATTTATTAAAATAATTTATTTGTTAAAAATATATTAGGAAAAACTATGCCGTAAAAATGCTGCTAAGTTTGGCGTAAAAAACAAATAATAAAAATTGAAAAAAATAAAAGTTTCATCAGAAAATAAAGAACATAAATTTTCATGTAACTGAGTTTGTAAAATATGTAAATATAATAAGTATATAGCAATTGTTAAATTCATTGGCCTTTAGCTTTTAATTTAATTATTTTATAGAAACATTAGTCCGTGAATCATATATTCAAGTCATTAATTCATGGACACAATTTATGCATGAATCATAAAATATATTCATTAACCATATTATTCGTTCACTCATATACATATCATATAATTAAATAATTCTTCGTTAAATTTGCCTCCTTTTTAGCAAGAATAATTCAATTTCATGAATCATCCAATTTCATCTTAAGCGAATAATTTTAATCCTTGTAGTTTTTCATCAACTTTTCTTAAAAAAAAGTGCAATCTATTCCCAAGTTCTTGCGCTTAATACTGGTGTTTAACCTCCTTTTATATAGATTTGTCAGCAGTTCGTCATCGGTTAAATATAATTTTCAATTCACATTCAAGGCGAAAATTCTTGCACATATAATTACAATATTGTTTTGTGTCATGGCTCGGTCGAAATGAAATGAAAAACGTATTTCGTAATTTATCACTCGTAAAATAAATCTTTATTATCGCTTCAACATTTCATCTGACATTTGACATTCGCTCGCAAAGCAATACTACATTTTAAACTAAAAAGAACCGCTTTGCTTTTGTCTCGCCACTGCGGTTAGAACCCTTCCAAAATCTTCGCTTTCGAATCATCTGTTAGTTCGTTATTTCAACGATTGAGCACATCGGCCCACCGTTCTGCGCATGCCCACTTATCTATGGCATGCGCCTGCGCTTGTCTTCGGCTGTCAAATGTCAATGGACGACTCACTTTTTTCATTTTTCTAAACCAGTGTGACATTTTTCTATTACTTGCAGCAATATCAAATTGGCCAAATCAAAATGTCTGCGTACCCTCCAAATGTAACATACTTTTTATTGAAGTAATTTGAAAGTGGTCAGATGTAGGGCAAAAATATTCGTTCAGTATTTTTTCTTTGCGTGAAATATGTTGACAGCCAAACGACAAGGAAAAATCGATCACATCTAGTTAAAAATAAATCTTTAAAAAAATGTAACCGCATTTTTTCTTTATGAAATTGTAAACAATTTTCATGCAATCTTTAGTACTGAGAACAAATAGATTTAACAATATTCAATAAAACATTCTATAAATCAATATAAAAAAATTAAATACGTTTTAAGTCATAAAAAATGCAATCTTAAGTGCTAAGGATAAATAGATACAACAATATTTAATATATCTTTCAATCAACAATGATATTACAAAACTAAATACATTTTACATCATAAAAACTTCATAAATCATGGTTATACTCATATATTATTGATAAATTTTATTTAAATATCAAAAAATTGGGCAATTAATTTAGTTTATATTTAAATGACTTACTCTTAAATAAATAACCAATATCACAAGACTGTTCGTAGTTTTAAGCAGCATTAGTTTTGCTTTCTAAAACTTGCATCCGGTAGTGTAATTAATTTTTAATTATTATTAATTATCATTTCATTCTTTTCTTTTTATATTTCTTCTATTTCTACTTTGGTAAGGACCATTAATTTTTAAATATTTATCGCGAATACCTTTATCGTGGTAAGTCAATTTAATTAAATTTATAATTAATTTTGAAATAAGAAGATGCGAGTAATACGTGAAAAAGTAATCAAAATGTCATAAATAACCGACAAAATATAATGAAATCTATATTAAACGATATTGAATATCATTTTGCTTTATCTTTCATCATACTTTGTTTTCATATGTATTTTAAAGTATGTATCGTACATTACTATCTGAGTTTGTGTTTATAAAATAACTAATGTAACTTTGTAGACATTATTCATGATAATCATTATTAAATTCGGTGAAAAACATAAACCATGTTACCTCTACGTGAGGTAAATAGTAAGAGAATATTTATTTCGAGTTATATAAGAGTTTCGAGAGTATACGGAAATACAAATAATTATTTGATAAGGTACTAACAAAATGAGCAAGTTACTGGTGCAAGAGTCGTTGTAAAAATTCCATATTTAAATGAAGTCAGCTTAGAATTTCACGTGTTTTCGAGAGTATCAGAATAAATTCTGAGACTCTCGAAACTCGAGTGGTAAAATATAAAATTATAATTAAACTCACGTAAAGGTAATAAAATTTTTTTTTCACCCAATTTGATAATTTTAATGGAGAAGTTCACTGTTTTTTCAATGAATAGAAATAAAAATTTGACTAAAATTTAACAAAAGTCTGAAACAAAAATTAAGATACTTATCTCAAAACTAGTTTTATATTTTGTCTCTTTCTTATGTGGTTGTATATTTTGTCCCACTTTTTTCTATATAATTTATATTTTGTCTCCCTCATTATATTAAATACTAGCTATACCCGGCTACGCGTTGCTGTCGCTCAGTCTTGTTAAATGGAAAAGAATGAAAAGAGAAAGCACACGTTTATAATACATCTAATTTTACAATGCTTGTGGGTATTCAATTATACTGATTTTCAAAAAAAGGATCTTTTTACCTGTCATCGATGTGACATCTGTATAATAATATGTATATAAAAACGTGCGTAAAAACATGCGCATATTCGAATGCAATATGGTGTCAAAGTCAATCCGTGTAGAACTTTCTGAGATTTAACATTTTGAACATACGAATATTTACATTTTTATATATTAATAGCTGTTCATACCCGGCTTTGCTCGGGTGAAAGATTTAGTTAAACATAAGTTTGTGGGTGGAGGACAAAGGTTTCATTGTTTCGAAGTCTGTATAAAAAAAGGATCTATTTAATCGAGGCTGGGATGGATGGGATTTGCCTTCGTTACCTGACAGTTCCTGAAGAATGAGTTTTCAACTTTTAAGTCCGATCGGTCGAAAGGTATAAATTTACATTGCAAACATATCAGGGGGAGGGGAAGGGGTAAAAGGAGAGGAAGGAAATGTCGTCCATGTTACCCGCCGGGTCCTAAAGAATAAGTTTTCAAATTATGAGTCTGATCGGTCGAAGGGTACAGATTTGCATTGAAAATAGATCAGGAGGAGGAAAAGAAGTAAAAAAAGGTGAGATATGTCACCTATGTTTCCTGCCGGGTTCTAAAAAATAAGTTTCTAAATTTTGAGTCCTATCGGTAGAATGCTATAGATTTTCAATGTGAATATATCAGGGGGAGGGGAAGGGGTGGGAGAAAATGTAGCTTATGTTACCCGCCGGGTCTTAAAAAATAAGTTTCCAAATTTTGAATCCAATCGGTCCAACGGTACAAATTTGCATTGAAAATATATACATATGAAAAATATGAAAATATATATAAAAAAATATATACAGGTGATGGGGGAGGGGAATGGATAGAACGGAAGGGGGAAATGTCCTAAAGGGGGAAATGTCCTAAAGCATAAGTTTGCAAAATTTGAGTCAAATCAGACAAACGGTGTTGATTTGTATCTCTATACAATTCTCTAACAGACAGACAGACGTTGAATTTTATAGGTATGTATTTTTTATGTGACAGAACTATTGAAAATAATCAAAGAAATGATAAAGGGACTTAATATACTTGAGATGTGGAATGTGAATCTATAGATATTTACTCATAGAGCACTTATTATTTTCAATAATAAGTGGTCTATGAGTAAATATCATGTCTATGTAACGCAATATACTTGGTCATGTTTTTATTTAATCCCACCCACCCATGAAATGCAACATACTAGAATGTCCACTTCTTTAATGTATCAGCCAATAAATGCCAAGACAATATTTGGATAAAGAAGTTTTTTTTACAAGGCTCCTTTGTTCTTCAGTGCTCCTCCCGAAAATATTAAGAGTGCAAACACTCTGTCACTTTTTAAAAAAATGGTTAAGGGTGTTATGCAGACTGATGGAAGTGATATCTTAATGTCTTCGGTGTCCATTCTGTCATAGTCAGTGTGGACACCCTACTCTTAACTTTTTACACAACACTATTCGAGAAGACATTATTGTCACCTGCATTTGCACAAATACCCAACTGCCGAAAACAGGTCATAATTTATTGCTCATTAAACTTCATTTCTTATCACTATTTAATATACACAAACATTCATTTAATTTTCTTATATAGGTATATACCTAAATATACTTTTTAACTGTGCTATTATATACATATTTTGTTACCATCCATGCATATGATTTTTATATATATTAATTTACTTTCACTATTGCTTTTGTATTATTCAATATATACTGTTCTTATTATCCACATTTTATATTTATATACTCAATTAATTAATTAATTAATCTTATAGTTATATAGTATTTTGTTGTATATCTTTATTATTTTTTATTCTCACTATATTGTTCAGCTGCTCATCTCGGCACAGGTTCTTCCTAGTGAGATGAGCGGCTCCATCTCCTATGTCATGTAACAAGATGAAGATAAATAAATAAATAAAAATAAATAAATAAATCTTCCCCTAAAATAATGATTTTTGCACAATATATCATTAGAACAGAGAGACAGACATTGAGTTTTATAGGTATAGATATCGCGATACGATTGGCTGCACTTTCTCATCGGTTTAAACATTTTATTTAAGACAACCGAATGTTATCAAAAAATTTGAATTTAAAAAATTTTATATCTAAATATTTTCAATATTGAAAGGGCAGGTACCTGCGCCTTTTGTTCAAATAATTTGTGTGAATTCGAATGCAACGTTGTGTCAAAAAGAACTTTTGGAGATTTATGATTTTGGACAGTCGAAAATTTATATTTATTTAAATTAATAGTAGTTATATGAAAACAAATTAGGCATACAAAAACATTTTCGTAATCGAATGCAACGTTGTGCTAAAATTTCAAACCATTCGGTGAAGAAATTTCAGAGATTATCGATTTTGTAAAAACGAACATCTACATTTTTTACATAGTTGTGCACTCCTTTGTATTTATTGTTTAGTTCTTAAATGTGCCCTGATGTAGATGGAGTGTAGAATAAATAGTGGTTTTTTACTTAGTTTACGTGTTTAATAATTTATCAATTATTTTATTCATGCATTTTTTGTATTTCCTCTCTTCTTGATAATCAAGCTTTGTAATTTGTTTGAAGTTACCAGATGCTGTTCTTCGTTGTGACGTACATAGTGCCCATGCTGCTGATGACCGGCTTCTACACCGCCATGGGCTGCGTGCTGTGGGGCTCCGGCTCCATCGGGGAGCTGACCCAAAGGCAGCTGGACTCCATCAGATCCAAAAGAAAGGTAAGTTCTTGAATGAACCTTCTTGATTTTTTCCTGGCGCCGCAGACTGTGTGACCTTCTGTGACAGTTATACTATTCTTCGCAAGAGACATTCTATTTTTCTGCAGCACTCTCTACCCGTCAACTTCCATTCTGTACCAGGTGTATTACTTTTCTGCAGCTTCGTGGACGCTTACCAAAGAACTGATGAGGCGACTTGAGGCATTCGAGATGTTAAGTTATGAATGAAGATGTTATGGTTTGGATTAATAAAACAAAAGAAATTATTAATACCACTAGCTGTTATCGTTACTTTAACATGTCGGTTCCTATGGAATAAATATTTATTAAAAAAAATTCATAAAAAAAATTCTCGTAACAAGAATTGCGAAAAAAAAATATTTAAAGAAGTAAGGGACGTTACACGAAGTTACGGCGACAGAAAGATAGATGGACGGACAGACAGACAGACAACGTGTGATGATATTGGCTTATTCAAATCGACATTCTTAAAAAGCTATATGGAAATATTTATCTGCTAAAAGTTTATAATAAGGAGAAGCTTCACAACTCGTTAGATACATTGTGCTTGCATATTTTTCTGGTAAGTAGGTGCGAACGAGCCTTTATTATCTCTACATCGAGACAGTTAGTCTCACGTGTAACGGGTGCTATACTTCTCTTTAAACGGAATGGACGAATCACAGACATTGCCGGTGCGACGGATTGAGCCAATCGCGACCATCTTGGTGACTGGATCTGACCAATGGCAGACGCCGGCGATGAGGTCATTTTGCATGGGATGATGCACTGCACTACGTGGATTACAGAGCATGTGTTGCAATCGCGATTATAAGAGGAGCGGATGCTCTATACTCAGCCCTTCAGTTGGACTTCACATTCGCGGGCAGATGCCCTACCGGAGACACGGCCGACGGCTCTCTTTCATCCACCAACGTCCGACGAGGATAATTTGGGAAGTATCACGAATGAGGACCTGGTAATACAAAGGAAGGAAATAAGGAACGCTCGCTGTACAAGATAAGGCTTTTTCATATTTTATTTAATGCTTTCTAAAGTCTATATGTTTCTATTATTACCCTCAATTTATTTTAATGTAGTGTGCGTTTTGGCGTCTTTTAAAATTATCATAATGACAGGCTAAATTTTATATTCACCTAAAAGCATCATTGTGCTAACCAGAAATCATTTTGGAATTATTATAAACATATTTGGCGCTCGCACGTTTTATGAAATTGCGCAATGTATTTATCGAAGAGTTTCCGGTGGCCTAGATAACAGGCAGGTTTAGATAACGATTTCAAAATATTTTAAATTGTTTCGCTTTTCAAACAACGTCATCGTTGACGGTCGATTCCTCATTTGATAAATGATATTAGTACAATTAAAGCGAGGGCTCGCCCTTCTCGCGTAAAATTATTAGTATATTCCTTTTTAATGTTCGCTTGATATACAGATGTATGATTACAAAGTGGTTAAATTGGTTAAATAATTGAGCCCTTGCCCGGAATAACGTTGTATCCAACAATACTCTCATTCCGAGAAAAATTGACAAAACGAAACCAGTTACAATTTATTACATTTTATATTTTAAATATAACAAATATATAATTCTTAACTAATCTCAATATAAAATAGGGGGAAAAGTCAATTAAATTTGAATCTATTGTAAAAAAACATGCTGAATCAGTGGAAAAACGTTGTATATGAAATTTTCACAAACAACGTTATTCCGCAAAATGGATTTTTTTATTCTGCTTTACTTGATAATGCCTTTTAAAAGCAGCATGTGCTCATCTAACATGAATTCACAAATGTCATCGAGGTCCTTGAGCTTAACAGTCTTATTGGCAGTAGATTGGAATACATTGAAGTTAGTTCCAGGCTCCCTAACTGCCCAAATTCAAATAAAATTCAATTCGGTAGTTTAAAGTCTCCAGTTTTGGGTTTTACGTAAAACTTATTAATAATTAAAAGTCAAAAAATCTTATTACAAAAAAAAGCTATTAATAAATACTATAATCAATTCAATTAGACCGTCAAAAGCGTTACATTTGGTAAGCGCGAACAGGGGTGGGGCTTTTACGTAATCATGAACTTTTAAGTATAGTTTCAAACTTTACGAAAGCTGATCTCAATAAGACTTTTAATGGATAATGGCTTGAAGAAGCTCATAACAAAAAGCTCAAAAACGTTTCAAACGAAATTATTACAATTGGGTTAGAAATTCGAAAACTTCAATATCTTGGATATTGAAATTCCTCGGATATCTTGGATATTGAAGTTTTCTATCTCGGAATTCAATATTTATGAAACATCCAGAGAAGTTCAAGATCTTGCATGACATGATGCAGGAAAAGATTTCCGGAAGCATCCCTGGAAGAATGAGAACATCATGGCTGAAAAACCTGAGACTGGTTTGCCAGTCCACTGTAGAGCTATATCGGGCTGCAGTAAACAAGCTACACATAGCCAACGTCCATTGAACGGATAGAGCACAAACAAATGAAGAAGTAGCTTCTTTTGCCGCACTCCAAAAACTGGCTCATGAATGGTCTTTCTTAGCCATACTTTTCTTCATTTATTTTTATCTTTCCTTCTAGCCTTGTTGATACGAATATTTTATTGCATTTCGATTCTCCTTATTTAAAAAATATCATTCTTTCGTTATCTTTCCGTTCAATTAATTATTTACTCAAGCGCAACATCTCGAAACCTCATTGACTATTGAAGATTTAAGGTTATTATTATACATATTTATGTGTTCAATAAAACGGATATTTTATACGAACCGTATATTTCACTGAGAAGCAAATCTCGACGTTTCGCTGAAATCTTATCCAGCCTCATCGGTAAAGCTTTCTATCACCGTGGGGGTGGAGGTGGAACTAATTATTTTTTCTGAGGTCGTAAATTATATGCATTTTGTTTTGGAGTGTTCATTTTTTTACGATAGACGTCGCCAGTGTGCAATATGTACTAATTACATCTTTAGGCTTCGCATCTTTAAATACAAATTCAGATCGAAAGATTCCATTTCACATTTTTAAATCTTACTTGCTCGCTTGTTCTTGTCTCAGATCGCTTTCTCAGAACGTTTGCTCTGAATGAATTACACAGAAATTGAGTGATTTGATTTACATGATACGATTACAGAATATAATTTGAGCATTTTCTACAGTTGTCGGCCAATTGAACGATACTCCAGATTTTCCTATTTACAGGCTTAGGACTGTCAACCTAGATATAAAAGACTGGATATTTTTTGTTTTTATTCACTTATAATTATTAATTACAACTACATGTTTCGGAAAAATCCTTTTCCTTCGTCACTGTCTGGACTTCAAGTCCCTCCCAGCGTACGAAACGCGTTATCTGGATTCAATATAAATTGAAGCGCGCGAGTGGGCTCGCGCGCAAAACGCGGCATCTGGACGCGATATAAATTGGAACGCGCGAGTGGACTCTTGCGTAAAACGCACCATCTGGACAGGCTCTTAGAGCTATAACGCACGAGCCCGCGTACCTCGGCGGTTAGCGGATGCGGGCGCGCGGGCCGTGCGTTTGCTCTCGCAGGTCCCCCGCGTTTCTTGGTCGGTCGCTTGTAGAGCTCAGGTCTCGAAATAAATGTGTTGGAAGTAGAAGCTGGGGCTATTTGGCTCTAGTATAGATTGATAGCGAAAAAGCAAAATGAAAAGCATCGCAAATGAAAAGCATCGCAAATGAAAAGCATCGCAAATGAAAAGCATCGCAAACGAAAACCGAGATACTGGGTCCATCCTTTGCTTCAACAAAGAAATACGATTGGAGCGTTTGTAATATTTTACGGAGATCTGAAAAAAAATATTTTTCAATAAAAGTTTTTTAACTGTACGAAAATGTCTAGTTTTCTTCGACAAATTACTAGACAAAATTAGAGGAGAAATAACTGAAGTGACCTCAAACATTCCTCCACGGATATCAACAATATCTTCACATATTTTTATTTTTAAAATGCGATCACTGTACTTCTTAGATTTCATGTTCCACAAATCTGAGCAGTTTTCTTTTTCAAAAATATACTTTTCCGTATCAAAATCCATTTTTATGCAATATATAAAAAACCGTTCAAAAATGCGGTGTCGTGCGGTGTCTCCCATACACGTCAGTACAACTCTGAGTTCTCCGCGCCCGATGAGGCGGGAGCCAGTGCGCTGTATAAATCGAATAAAAAAATAAGGAATAATGAATCATTATCCCACTCTTGATAAATGGCGCATCACCGCATTTGATCCAGTCAGTCATCTCGAAAGTGGCTATTTATCTAACCACTGGAAGTAAGTGAATCGCGAACCTACAGAGATCGCGAACGGAATAATTTTACTTTTTATCGTTCGTCAGCTTGTGCCGGCAGCAATTTACAAATACCTGGTAAATAAGAAAAAAAATCTGAAAATATATTCTTAAATTAAGGGAGGGTATAAGGACATCTTTTTCATAAGTATTCAATACGATTGTTTTACCAACATTGTACCTATGTATTTTTTTATTTTTTTGTGTAATCAAATATAAGGTACAAATACATACATGCAATAAATTTACATTTTTTTAAATACTTTATAGTCATGTGGACCTCATCAGTGAAAAAACCTCTTGAGTCTGATGAGGGAGCCCCAGTTTTTATTTTGTCATATCGATATATATAGGTATATTTGTGAGTCATTTAGTAATACGGTAGTAAAAGGTAATTTGATAATGAAATGTTGAAATACTTTGAAAAGGCTATAAATTAAAATGAATTATGAATTTGAGTTGACTTTTACAAAGGTTTTAATTTTTTAATTTGCTCTGAAAGGTTACTGGTGCAGCGTATCTCGATAGGTAAATTATTGTAGTATTTAATCGCTTTATAAATATAGTGGTTCTGCATTTGTGTTGTTTTAAATTTAGGCATTGTTGTTGTTGTTGTTTTAAATTTAGTTTCCATTTCTTATAAGCTTGAAGTATTTCTGTTTTTCTGTCAGGTTTTTTTTTTTTTGCATATTTTCAATGTGGAAACTTGCTCGAAAATTTCATCCACGTTTGGTATAGGAAACAATTTAAAAAGATCTGAAAATAATGTTGAAAATGTAGATTTTTTTTTCAGTATTACTTCAATAATGATCCTTTGTGAACTTAGATTTTTTTATAAAGATCTCCCCATTCGATATATAACACATGTTTACTTTTCATGCTGATTTATGATATCGAACTGTAAAAAACTTTTTCTATTAGGTTAAAAATTACTTCAAGAATTTGAAACGCCGTGTCACGCACTAGCACGTTCTGCCAACGAGGTCTCAAATACATAAAATATTTTCGCCACGTGTGTTTTTTAGTTTTGTAAAAATACATATTTTAGAATGTTTAAGAGTTTATACCACCCTGGAAGCCTTAAATTTTTGGTAGAAATTGGGTGATTTTGTACGAGTTGGAATTTTTTTTATTGGCAATCATCTGACATTGTGAGTGAAATTCAGCACCTTTTCTAGTAGTTTCTCTTGCTTTTTTGTATGAAAATGTTATCATTTTATTGGAAAATTGTAGGTATGTACTAAAAAATAAAATATCTACGCATATGGATTTTTACTTCCATTCTTTAACTCGTGGCGTCTGCTTGCTTGTCTGTCGAAAAAACTTTGGATCGATTTTTAATCGTTTTCCCGTGATCCAATCGAGCTGAAACTTTGCATTCAGACTCGTGGCGACGATCAAGAAGTTCTGTCAAATTTTCGTTGAAAAAAATAAATTCATAGTATAATTTTGGATTTTTCAAATTTTTAATGTTTTTTTCATACAACTTACTCTTTTGTATGAGGAGACTGCGACGAATCTGGTAGACACTAAACCTGATTATAGAATGATTTTGGATTTTTGGAATTTTTTTATTACTCCCTTTCGTGGCTTCGCCCGACCGAAGCCCAACGCGTAGGTTAAGCGCCAAACCAGTTTCCACTAGTAAATGAGAAAGGGAGTATAATAAAAACTTGTTTTTTATGGGTTATTTTTTTAATCCGATAATCCATTCGTAAATAATTGATAAAAAAAATAGATAATAATAATTATTCATCTTCTTGTAAAAAATCAAGCTTGAAATATTTTCTGTGCGCTTTTTTATGTAAAAAGGTTTATATGACATTTGAGTTCGGAGGATTTTGGCAGATAACAGGTAATACAGATCCAAAAAATATGTAAGTAAAACGTTAAATGACAAACCTGATTTTATAATATGTTTAACGAGACAGTACTATGCACTCATTTTTATGATTGCCGGACGCTTTTCGTGGGTCATTTTTCCGCCAGACGCTATGAAGCTCTTACTGCGGCCGCAACTGGATGCGTTTTCGTACGAAATTGAGTAGTACGTATACATACAAATACGCAAGTACATTCCTGACCTTCGAAGAATTATTGAACTCGCTCACTGTACGCGATTTAGTAGTGCGTATACGTACGAATAGTTGCGACGTCCGACACGATCCGAATTTGTTCGGAAATTTTTGCGATTTCACACGATGTATATTAAAAAATTTGTCAATTTGATACATGACCACAAATGTTTGTGGGATCAAAGTGATTCAACTTATCACCTGCGTGACCATCAGAAAATACCTGGTAAGGTAAGGTAAAAATAATTTGGTTTAATGAAGGTGAGGTATAATTATGTACTTCGAACAAATTACTGAAATTGGTCAGATCAGTCCACACAGCATTTAAAATATATTCAAATGTTTCTTTGTTCATACATAGATAATCATGAAATTTTTAATTATTAAAGTCTGCCATAATATGATGGAATTCATCCCTTCTAGTATATATATTCCTTTCACCCATTCGGTTCTACGATGACGACGACGCCGTAGCAGCCTACGAATCAGAAGAGAGTTTTCCAGAAGATACAGATTATTCTTTTAGCACAAACGTCATTGAAAAAATGCGAAAAGTAACTGATCGTGGCCAATGCAAGAAGCAATCAATGTGCGTGCTCATTACATACGAAAATAATCGTGCGTATACACACGTTTTTTGAAAAGGAACTACATCTTCAACTTTTATATTTATTTTTGACGTTACTTACTTATTTACTTACCATCACGCCGTTTCCCCGTGGGGGTAGGCAGAGAGGATAGAGCGCCACACTCTTCTGCCCTGTCATACGATTCTCACCTCATCCACATTCATACATCTTCTCATGCAAGCTCGCCGGTTGTTGAGGCTTCTAACGGGACCATCTTCCAGTATCTGGTTGATCTGGTCATGCTACGTCTTCCGCGGTCGCCCTCTCTTTCTGCGGCCATCAATACTTGCATTGTATTGCTACGTGTGAATTCTCTCTGAAAAAAATTCTATTCACAGGCTCAGTAGGATCACGTGAACCTCAGGCGGTTCTTTTACTACCTCAGTGCGTTATACCATATTTTTCTAATTTTAATTTCATAATTTGCTGCAGGTGGGAGAGGTCAATTAGATAAAAGAAATTTCAGTAAACAATTTCATATATTACAGAAAACATTCACAATATCACAAAAGTTGTGGTTGATTTCATTCCAAAAAATGGCAAGTATTGATTGACAATTGAAAATATAATGAATCAATAAGAATGTATAAATTTTAAGTTAAATAAAAGCAGCTAATCAAATGGAATTAATAAAATTACTGATGATCTTCTGAATTAGCTATTCAAGTAACAAAAGTTGTGGTATGTAAACATTATAAAAATTACTTCAATTTTAAAATTCAATTGAAAACATTATTACCATATTAGATTTCATATTAGGTAGAATTTACACTGAAAAATAAGAAAAAGAGACATAATTTATCTTCTGAAGTACCTTGTCTTCCGTTATTGGCATGTCAAAATTTAGTTATTTTGAGATTATCTGTAGGCAACTATAGCATGCACAGATACGTCAGAAGTTTAACTTATATCAAATATAGCGATGCATGTGGACAAGATAGAATATAAGAACAATGAGGCACAATTTAGTATGCAGGCGCATATTTCTTAAAGTTCATAGCCTGATCTGTTGCTCAAAAGGAACGTCAATTTAGATTGCATTGCTGATTTCAAGTCCCAATGAAACCTTTTCCCGCAGCATTCCAGGGTGACATCAGATTACGTCATACATGTTTGAAATGATAATTTGAGGTTACCATTGCATCTGGAACATTTCCCTTGGCGTGGATTTTACCCGGGTTTTTCCATTGTGAACATCAGACCTCAGATGACTCCATCTCTCATTGATTGATACCATCCGGCTCTCAATGTCGTCCAATAATATTAGATTTATCGTGATGGATCCATTCACGTGATATTAGAAGGTATATGCGCCCTACGCGGGTGGCATATTAATTTGCATTTTATACTATGCACAAATTATTAGATGCTGTCATGGTTTACATGTAGCGTAAAAGAAAGTCCTGAAAACAGACAAAGTTATATAATATTTGACATGCAATGTTGGAATCTAAATGTTATGCATAAATTCTGTAATCTTACCGGAACGCCAAACAGTCGTTGACGCAAGCCGGATTTTATAATGATTACATTTTGAAAGATTGAGTTGAAATGGCCCTTTGCTCGGCCGCTGTCAAATTTATAACTTTAGATGACGCCATGCGCTGCACCATAGATTATGTCTAGACGTGCAAATGGGCCGTCAACCGGTCTCACCATGCAAGCGATAGTTCTAGTACCTACCTCGAATTTAACCATGATTAATATTAATTTAATTTAATAGTACCGCTAGTTTTGCCTCGGTAGTCATATTTCTATTAGAAACTATTGCGTTCAAAGCACCTTTCACCCTATTCCCCGCAGTCACTCTCCTTTCGATATATTTCTCAACATTCCCTCTTCTATCGAACATACTTCCCAAGTACACAAACTCATCTACCTGTTCGAAACATTCATTAGCTACTAGAATTTCACACGTTGTCTTACTTTCCTCTTTCTCGAATACCATCACTTTTGACTTGTTTACGTTCATAATAAGGTCACTTTTCTTGCATACATCATACATCCTGCTTACTAGATTCTGCAAGTCCTTCAAGTTTGTGTTTACTGGGGTATTATGCCGTGTTATTACGATTTTTTGGGCCGACGTTTCGGATCCCCTTGCAGGGTCCATCATCCGAAACGTCGGCCCGAAAGGTCGTAACAACACGGTATTATACCCCATTAAACACAAACTTGAAGATTCTGAGTGGCCGTGAAAACCTAAAAACATTCTGCAAGTCCTGTTCGCTATTTGCCTTTAATACTGCATCATCCGCGTACAGTAAACAGCATACAATCAAATCACTCATTTTCGCTCCTACATGCATACATTCCAGTACTTTAACACAATTATCCTTTTAAAATTTAATTTATTAGAAAAATTCATTAAATTTACGTATACAGGTATTGAGTAGATATTATTATTTTTAACACATTTAAATGTTTGGGTAGGTACTACTTAATTCAAAGAAAAATTCTTACTCTGACATTTTCAATGGCTTCTTGTCCATCAAAAAAAAATATATTTTAGCTCAAAAAAATAGAATTATAAAACTTATTTTATTTATTTCAGTTGATTTATTTATTTTTACACTAGACATTATGTTAGGTTTTTTAACACCACAATTAAATTTACTACCAGCGATCAGACACACTTATTATACAGCAGACTGTAGACAAATGTCATTGAAAAAATCATTATAATCGATTTAATGTCGTTTCTTTGTTTTCATCTAGTGTGGATGTCAGTTGTAAATCTTATCTATTTTTATTGATCTGTATGAGCTGTATTAAGTGATCACTCGACACGTTGCAACGTTCATCAATTTTATCGTAAAAATATAAGATAATTCGTAATATTCGTCATTTAAACGTAAAAATAGAATCACAAGATTGAAATTGATGGAATGGTGAAATCATGGCTCAATTTGCATCTATTTGGAAGATGGTAAGACGTCAAATA
This sequence comes from Agrypnia vestita, assembly GCA_016648135.1. Lineage (NCBI taxonomy): Eukaryota > Metazoa > Arthropoda > Insecta > Trichoptera > Phryganeidae > Agrypnia > Agrypnia vestita. Next base: position 145,511 of record JADDOH010002884.1, read on the forward strand.
GTGATCACTTAATCCAGCTCAAACATTTGACGTCTAACCATCTTCCAAATAGATTCAAATTGAGCCGTGATTTCACCATTTCATCAATTTCAAACTTCTGATTCTATTTTCACCTCTTAATTACGAATATTACGAATTATATTATATTTTGACGATAGAATTGGTGAACGTTGCATTATGTAGAGTGATCACATAATCCAGCTCATACAGATTGTAAGCCTTTGGCCATCGTATAAGAAACTTCCATACATGTCTCTCATGCAAATAGTTTCGTCTTTGTGAGAAATGTTTTCTCAAAACATTCATATAAAAATATTTTTAATTCCAATTCTTGCCTTTCTTAAATGAAAATAGTTATTGATTATCTATATATCTATAATATTGATTAACTTATTTATAGTCATACACGATAATGGTTGGTTTTGCAACTGAATGAGACATTTGTGTCCTGTGATATTTCAAAATATTTTAAAATTGCTTCTCTGCACAAACATATGAACAATTATTGACAATGCCTGCTCTTTCAAATACGAAAATTTGTTTATACGTTTCATGATTTATTTTTTACACCCTATTTGAAAGTTTGACAATACGTGCGCTCCAAGAAATCAAATTCTTCAAGAAGCTAAGTGATGCATATAAATAAATTAAATTTATCAACCACGTTGATGTGCATGGTCGAACACCTCACGACTAATCGACCGACTAAAACTTGTACCGACTGACACAAAATTAATTCAGTAAAGCACAGCTTCGAAACATCTTAGTCTTAGGCACTTAGAAATAGCACACATTAAATCACCAAAGGTTCCAATCAAGCTTTGCGGCAAGTTTGAGCAGCGGACTAACGCCAACTCCAAATGGTGATTATTCACTAGAGCGATACAAATTTCACTCCGTGCACCGGATTCATTAATAATCTGTGCGGGACGTGCACTGCATGGAAATTATCTTTCGATCATTGTAATTTAATGAAGGAAACTCAATTAATCATACATAGTATGTATGAATAAAATTACTATAACTAACTAACAATAATGCATTATTAGGAACATCCACAGATTTTAAAAGGTCAACCAATTCTAGGAAATTTTCGATTGTATTTACATATGTCGGTACTGTGATGGCAAATGGTTGTAGATGCAGTCATTTTTCAAGTTTCTTCCAAAAAATGTTCCGAACAATATATTCTTTGATGTGGCAAAATGATAAAGCTGTAACTCAAACATTCACAGAGTTTCAAAAAGATATCATTACATAAATTTGTCCCTCGAGATTGGTCCATTCTAGTATGCATGGTTCGTGCTAGCGGCAAATCCATGAAGGTAGTAGAATTAAAAACAGAATATTTTTTTCCTTCAAATCCTTGTATTCCCAAAACCATTCACATTGTGTACGACGTTTAACATTAATGAAGGAAAAGCCGTTGAATGGGCCATGAGCAGATATATTTTGGTTGAAGCAAATTAAACCACAATAAGTCTCTCTGTGACTATAAAACAGTCAGTGTTTCGGCTGTTGAAAGTTATTCGTCACACATCTGTACGTATAAATTACTGCAAGCACATTTATGCTTAAATACAGGGGGTAATTACCGACTACGGTTCAAAAATACAAGGACTTGTTGAGAAAGTTGTTCTTTCCGATTTTTCCTTGATCACCCTTTTTGTAAAAAACCCCCTTATAATTCACAAATTAACGATATTCATGCTGATCTTCTTAGCCCTGGTGAAGATTGACTAATATTTTATTGTAAATAGGTATTATAATTTTTTTATGTTTAATATCTATAGGTAGTTTTATTATATTTTATATTACTATGTTTGTGTAATAAAAACTCGCTATTTTCAAAAGATACTCGGTTTTATTTGATCTATTTTTGTGGAAAAAGGATAGTGGTAATTAATATATGTGAAGAATTGTGGAAAAATTAATATGGCAAAAGAATTTATCGTCTTAGAATCTAATATAACAGTAAAAATACAATATAATAAAAAAAAAACAAAAAATGTATTGAGAGGCTAATTATGTTTCTTTTGATATAAGATACTTGGAATTATCTTTTATAATACCCTGCCTAACCGATTTTGAAAGATTATTTTTGCTCTCCTATATAATAATGTCTGTTACAGATATAACCTCTTGCCATCGCAGTACCGATATATACATAGATTTAAAAATATTGCTATTAATTATTATTTTTGCTAATTGTAGATGATAATTTATTGCTGAGAGCATTTAAAATGTATGTATTTATTTCTACGTTAAATAAAAATTATAAGGAAAAGTTTTTTATATCAGTTTTTCCTCAAGTTTTGGTTTGTATTAAAGAGCATTGTAGAAAAATGGTATTTCTAAATTATCTATATTAAAATTCAAAAGTTAAGAACATCCCTAATTCTATACAACCATCTATGAGTGAAAAAAAATTTTCGTGTGACATAATTTTCTACTTATTAGTCTTAATATTACCCAGTGTAAAAATCACTTCGGTGGAAAACGCCATAATTTGATGAGCTCATTAACAATTTTCAAAAAAACATAAAAAAAACAATTTTCCCATATAAAACTTTGATTCATTCTTTTTGATGGATTTTTTAGATTAATTAGTGAATGTGTAATTTATTCACGTATGTATTCGAAAATACGTCTATATACAAAATTTCAGCTCGATTGGACGTTCTGAAGCATGTGAAGTATCGATAATAAGATTCCGTCCAGACAGAAAAACAGGTGAAGCTAATACAAGCGTGGTGATAACCAAATCCTTAATAATTTGTTTACAGATTAGTTCTTTATTGGTTATTCATATCCCATTTATTTATTTTTTATGTTGTGAATGTCTATAAGTACTTTGATTTTTAGTTTAACGTTGTATCCGATGAAGGGACCATAAGCATCGAAACATGTTGATAATTCAACAAATTAGTAGTTGATACAAAGTTTTTGCTTGTTAATCATAGGAAATATATCGTCACAAGAGTCTAATACAATAGAAACTATACATAATCGAAGTCGTTCGAACATTCTACATGAATTTAGAATCAACTGAACTATTCTCGAAAAAACATAATCACTGGAAATGTAGAGAACCATTCACGATGTATTGGAAACCATCATTTTGTATATAAACGATGAAGGAAAATGCGCAGAGCTCAGATTAATTTTGACAAGTAACCATACAAAGGCGTTTTACCATAGATATACCCAATGTGGGTACTTAAAGGCCAAAAATAGTATTAACTTGAGTAACCTTTCGATAAACAAAAGTGCTGCGAATTGAAGAAGTACCTGTGTGGAATATTCTAGTGACAATTAGTGTTAATTAAAGAATGTGTTGATAATTCAAGCAAAGCGATTAAATTTTGGTCCAGTGATTTAATTTAATTTAAAAAAATTAATAAATATCCAGTGTTTCATTTGCCTGCAAAAGCAATGAATCGTGACAATATGAATATAAAGTTTTTGTACCAAAAGGCCCCAAAGCACTTTTGTTCAAAAAGATTTATTCAGCAAATTAATCACGGTCATGAGATTTTTATACAAGCTGACCCCTTTGCTTGGCCCATTGTTTCCACAATTTGTAGGTCATTTGATAGAGTTATGTGGGCAGCGATAGCCGCATCATTTGAAAGGCTTTCATTTCGGTTTATCTTATGAAGGTTCCGCCTACCGACGGTAAACCTATCAAAGTTATTGAACATTTTCTGTTTTCCCAATTACCTTTTTTCAGTATAGAATTTTTCAATGTATCATGTTAACAACCAATTTTATAGCATGGCGATTTTTCATTCTACTTGATTAAATACAGATTTAATAATTATGAAATAAGTATTTGAATGCCTTATACTATATTGCTATAAAGTTATTGAGATATCAGTGAATTATTACAAAATATGGGAAAATAGGTTTATTTACAGACTTGTGTCAGGCTTTTCAAGAATTATTTCAAAATACTAATAATATTTTATTTTGCATACATAAGTCATTCATTATTCTCACTGGTCATATTGATGTATCCTATTTTTAATTCATATTGAAGTATCCCTATATGACTCGAACCTAAATGTTACGTAGAAGTGTGTCGGGTGTTGAGTATATCTACCGTTAATCATTATTTTCATATTTATTAATTTTGGAAAAAAAAATTTAATGAGATTTCCTGAAAAAATAAGGAAAAGAAAGATTGAAGACGAAATTTCCTAAACCTGATACCCTGGCCCGAAAATTCCCCAATATGTGATTTTTCGTAGAAGTTAGAGCCTTTTTAGAGAAGGCCAGTGGATTCACGAATTGCCCGATGAATATTATAAAACTAGCCGTACACCCGTGAAAATCACCGAACCTAATATTAAACCATAGTATCTATGTATATAGTATTTTTTTACGGGTCACGGAGATACGTTGGTGGCAATGTCGGTAGGGTGTCGCGTTGGCGTTTGCGCGTCTGAGGTTCGAGCCCTTCACAGTCGTGTAATTTCGTTTTTAGCCGTGAATATTATTGCATGTGATTAAGCATATTATTGGGTAAAAAGTGTTTAGATTAACGTTTCGAAATCGAACGTCACAATTAAATTTAAATTTTGATTAAGTATAGGTGTGTACATGGTGGCTTTAAAGATAAGTTAAAATAATTAACTAAAGTCGTTGATAAAATGTTTTATTTCAATTATTATGTTCACTTGAAACGAAACAGAACAAGCAGATTGATTAAAATTATTTTACTTTAATTATTTATTATTTTTTATTTATTAATTAATAATAATAGTAGCCAAAATTAAGATGGAGTGACATCTCTGCCTTAGAGCTTCGGAACTGGAGAGAGCTGGCACTAGTCCGAGATGAGTGGAGGAAGATTATTTAGGAGGCCAAGGCCCATCAAGGGTTGTAGTGCCAAGAGTCATGATGAGGATGATTTTACTTTACAGGGTTGCATGAGTGATTTATTCTTATTTTTCTGCTACATTTGAGAAATGTGACATGCATATAGCCCTAATTAAGTGAATATGGTTGTACAACATTATCAACATTGTATCACAATGCGACGTTTGTTTCTCCATTAGAGAATAACATACACAATAGAGTCATAAAAGAATAATAGAATAGATAGCTTTTTTATTATTCTCCTTGTTTTCTTACCTTTCATCACCTTTTATTAATCTATGTAGATTAAAATGACTCTTGCATTTTATCATTTTCCTTATCAACCACAGACTATGAATTTTTTTCAGAGATAAACAATTTAAACCCCTACTAAAGTAGGGTTTAAATTGTTCATCTTAATTAATTTAATTAGGAGAGGGAATCGGGAAACACACTAATAATGTATTAAAATCTTAATTCGTAGTATTCGGAGTATTTTTTTGACCTTTCCATAATTGTTTATAAATTAATAATTTCGTAGTCATTTTTTTAAGCAAATCAAACCAACCATGGAACCAGATGTCAGATGATTTATGTCCAAATATTTCAGTTGTCTGTATTAACAACCTGTGCTGACAAAAAAAATATTTCATTCATTTCTAATCGTAATATTTACGATCGTTATGTTTACCTTCGAATAGATTACATATTATAAACAAGGAATAAGGAATTGCACATACTCGAGTAATTTCGTGACTGCGTGGGTCTGGAAGAGTTTTGAACCGTTATGTCATGATATATGAAAGTAACGAGCGGTTACGAATTGCATGGCTACATATGAGGGCCAACAACAGTTTGAGTTTTGACAGCCGCAAGATTGTAACCATAGAAAGTGAATCAGAATATCCAGAGACAAGTAGAAGGTTCTCGGGTTCGTTACTAATATAAAATATATAATGCCGTAGCCGTGATATATATATATATATATATATATATATATATATATATATATATATACGTAGACATTTTCATCAAAAGAAAATATATAAAAAAACACGTACGCACGAATATTATCCAAAACCTTAATTCACAACTATTTCAACCTACGGTCTAATTTAAATTTTAGGACACTTTAAAAAAAAAGATTATAAAAGTGAAATTTTCATTTTAATAAGAGCAAAAGTAAAATAAAATTAAACTCATTTTAACATTTAAAAAATTTTCAGTTTCCTTAGTAATAAAATAACGTAAATTTGATAGTTTAAGATATTATAAAGAAAAAAAATCTGCAGAATCGACAGTATACCTACTTTGGGACCGTCAATTTGTTTCGTAAAGTGATAAAATCAAAAGGCATTAAAATATGAAATATTTATTCCATTTTAAATGTTTCTAGCTAAATTCAATTAAACAATTCAACCAAAAAACCATTGTGAATTAATTTGTTCACGCCCATTATGGGCTTTTACATGAATGAATGGACATTTGACATTTGATGCGCATCAAGCGTAAGGTGAGGTGCGAGACGGCGAATCTCTGAGACTTGATGTATGCACAATGAACAATGAAAGTCAAAAAGTTTCATGAAAAAACCCACAAAGACGTTAACTCGAATCGAAAATTTCATACATATCACATTTACCAAACTACCATAGAAGATATTTCAGATTTTTTTAATTCAACAAAAAACGCTAACAGAGTCTGCTGATTATAAAAAACATAACTCGCCTAAAAATAGCCTCGCATAAAAAAAACGCCACCTCGTTCCACTCCATCATGTGATGCGTCAATAAATCTCTATAAATGTATCAGTTTAAATTGAGTTCCAAAAAGTTATATATAAAAGTACATTATATTACGAGGTTTTGTACTCTGCTGGGTTCGTGTGTTTGGAAAATTATTTTCCAATCTGCAATCTGATGTGGGTCTCCCCTTTTGACTTTCTGACATTGATTTTTTTCAATAGCATGAAAAATTACTTTTCTACCATAAAAGATACCTAGAATTTTCCGTTTTATTCAATGCTTTTCTAAAGTTTGCAAACAAACTCGGAAAAAAATTATAATTGTGTGCTATAACGCCACTCTGGGACAGGCCTAGCCTAGTAGAGTGGCATAATCCACAAATTAAATAAAACAAAAAAATGTGTAAATTATCTTATGTTTTATCTTATGTTCTATTGTTAAATTAGTATTAAGTATCTTATTTGTAAACAAGGATTTTTTAAATAAATAAATAAAATAAAAAGTTTCGAAATTATTTTGGTTCTTTCACTTATTTTTTCGTTCTCGAAATGGGACCAAATTTACAGAAACGGACGACGCTAAAGCAACGCTTTAGGATATTTTTTATACAATATGAGTTGGATTTGAAATCATGTAATAATTGTCTTGCGTTAGTTTTAAATATTTCCCAATCAAATTTAATTTTCCTGGGTAAACGATATTTCTCGATTGTGTGTCCCAGAATTTTCCGCAAATATTATGTATCAAAAACAACTAACTAAATTTGAACTAACCGCTATTGTTGATATAGTGTATCTTGAATCTCAATAAAAAGTTACCAAATCATAGATTAAATAAATGAAAAAAATATATATTACATTACATTACAACGGATGGGTTCTTAAAAAGGCGTTTGAAATACGAAAGATATTATAACATTATTTTACTTTAATATTGTTTGTTGCTTATCATAATATTTTCTCTTAGCTTTTAGATATTCTCTTGCACAACATTGTACTTAATTTACTACGCCTTACATTAATATATGCGAATCTTTGTAATTGATTCATGCAATGTACACTGTACACATTATAATGATTGAAACTGTTCAGATCCCTTAGCAAATAAAAAAAATATATACGTGTGAGTAGTTTTCTAAGATATTCTGCCATTGTATATCTGACCTCTTTGACGAGAGAACCACATACGGAAGATGCTTAACGGCTGCGAAAACCTGAGAATATTTTTTTTAATATTCAATATATGTAGAAATGATTTTAATCAATTTTTTTTGTACTGACAATTTATATACTTTTATAGTTATGTATTATAAGCAAAAGTGAATTTAACGAATTTTTAAAATGGGCGCACGACTTGGTCTGATTATTAACGCTAAAAAAACTAAATGGTTACATATAAGATCATCTCATGCTAAAAAATATGTGTAACCCAATATAATAGCTCACTCTCCAAATTGTTTACATGATAATATACCCTATCCTTGCAATTGCGAACTGATAACTTTTGAGAATGAATATAAATATTTAGGTGTGTACATATATAATAATTTCAAATGGGATTGTCAAATACTTAAACTTTGTGACCGATTGCGGTCTCTTTTTAGTACTTTTTATAAGTTATCTTTTATATTTCCCAAAAACACACTAAAAATTATATATTTCTCATTGGTTGAATCTATATTGAGATATGGAATCAAGTCGTGGGAACACTCAACGAAAACTAACATTAAAATGATACAGAATCTTCAGTATTCCATCATTCAAAAAATTGTACCGATTGATATCTTTACTCAAAGGAAAAATAAAATACTACTATATAACTCTATAAATACACTGCCAGTCCGAGGAATATTGTGGTTTTGCATAATTTTAGAACAATATAGTTGTAGTCAATTCAAAGCTCCCCTCATACATAATCATAATACGCGTTTCATCTTTAATGAGGGATTAATCATACCTAGAATAAGTAACAAATATGGCAGCAGAACGCTCGAAAACATAGTTCCTAGAATTCTTAATTTACTACCGCCAGAACTTAAATGCGAATATTCATGTAATAAAGGCAAAATAAGAGAGTGGCTACTCAGTCAGGAGTTTATGTATGATTGAGAGTATATTAATTTACTATATTTATGTATTTTTTATTTTGTATAACATATTTAGTTAGGTATCTGTATGAAATTATGCTTAAAGCTGAGTTTTTCCGATCGTAAATATTAAATATAAATATCAACAAATTTTAAAACTATTATGTTTCTAGATGAGCAAACTGATCACTACCAACAAGCCACAAAAAGTGGCTTAGTAGGGTCTTAAAAATAGCATATTATATTATTTGTATTTTTATGTTTATCCTTTTTAATTGTTATTTTTATATGTAAAATTAAAAAAAAAATTAAAAATCAGGACTAAATAAACATTGAGGACTTCCGAGATGAAGACGCTGGGGATGATAGCAGGCAAGAATCTGAGGTATCGCGTGGGGAACACCAGAATAAGATAGATATGTGACGCTGAGAACATTGTAAAATAGAGTAGAGAGCAAAGGAGGGACTGGTATGGTACTGTCCAGAGAATGGACAGCACAAGGTTCCCTTACATCGCATTACATGTCAGCCTTACAAATCCCACCCTTGGACGGGACGAAAAGGACACCTGGACATCCTCCACGCAGGAGGCGCTATCCCGTGGAGAACAAACCACAAAGGTGTATTAAAAGAAAGAAGAAAAAAAAATAAACACATACCTTGTACCATACACATACACAAACACAGAGTAAGCGCACAATAGAGAATAAAAAATGACGACCGTGGGGCAAAATAAAATACAAAAAATAAAGACTTTTAAATTCAAATAAAAAATGATTAAGAAATGAGTGAGAAGAAGAGAGTAAGAAAAATGAGAAAATTAGCTAGCTCCAGACATCGTTACTAATTACAGTATCTCGAATAATAAATCGATATCAATTTTATAGGATCTAAGTAAGGTAAGGCTGGGTAAGATTCCACTGGGAATGAAATAATAGAAAGTACATCCCTTTCGCATTCCGTTTTCCCAGTCCACAATCCGTATTCATTAAGGGATGTCGATTTATTTGCTGCGTTAGGGGTGAAGGTCAAAATAATTTATTTAAGAAAAAAGAGACGAATAAAATAGACTCAGAATGCCATTTGTAAATCAGTACCTTAATATTCATATATTTTTAACAAGCAGATCATTAACAGGTCTTGATTTAAAGAAACTATGAATTTTTTTTTTTTGATATTTAGGGGAAAAACATGATTTCATAAAAAAGTTTCACAATACGATTTTTTATGGTTGAGAAATCTAAATAGCTTAATTTAGTTTTTCTGTCTGTCCGAAATATCCGTAACTTGCTGGCATTACAAAATTAGTTAATTTAGAGTGTGACACGCAATCAGCTGTCCCGAAATTTTTGACTGGTGTACGGCTAGTAATAAAATTAAATTATAAATGATTTTGCAAATTTAAAAAAATTAGGTATAAAAAACGAATATTGTTAAGGGATCGCGGTGGTGGGAGACAACAAAAAATAATAACACTTGTGATGGCTCCTCTTCTTCGCCTTTCAGCTCGATCCTACTCCTAACTGAGTTTACGCCTTGTTAGAGGCAAACAAGCTATCTATCTACGTCGGATGAAGGCTCTACGGTTTTTAACGTAGTATTTCCAAACACCCTCGCTTTATTCAAGACCTCCCCAGTTCACGTTGTGTAATTTTTTGTTTCGAACTATAGGGGATGAATTGGTTTTGTGGTAACCCTATCGCAAGCTAAACTTAAATTAAATACTGGGGTATGAAGTTCGTGAATGTTCATGGAAAACGCAAACAAAACTACCTAGCACGTCAATTAAGCCCTACGGTGCAATTGCTAAACATACTATGTTCCGTGGCCCTATATTATTTACCTATCATTCCTACGGACTGAAACCACTGCATCTGGTGTAGCTGCGCTTCCAGAGTGCGCGATCCTCTGCTTCCATGCCCTCTCCGCTCGATCCCCCATTGTCCTACCTGTATGGGATCGACCGCCATCCACTGGAAAGGTTAGTGACGTGCCGTTATCACATGCGCATGCACATATAGAGTACATAGATCCCCTGAAAGCCCTCGAGTCCTTCGTAGCCGCTCCTATGGATGATTCCGTCTTCGACGCCCTCGCTGATTAATAATTTTATCTTCCGCCGCTATCTCGCTGTGCTTATTCCCGACGATCTTTTATATTTACTCTGCATTATCTTTATATCAATTACATTGTTACGTTTATTTACTAGCCGGCCTAAGTTCCGTCACCTGTATCTGGCCCTATGTCTCATTCTAGTGGTACGTTGGGTTCTAATGGATAAGGGGTTTGTAGAAGGTATGTGTAAATGTATGTGTACGCGGAAAATGTGGTTGCTTTAAATTCGGCCCCTCCGTACCCAAAGGCTCATCGGTGACTGATCCCATCTTCCTTCTCCCGACACGAGTTCCGGATACGTTGACCTGAGCCTGGATGCGCCTTTTCATGTTGGGCCTCTTCTGTGCAAAGTACCGCACCATCCCTCGCGTCAGTGTCTGGCGTCCGGGCTCAGAGCCAGTTTGCCCCCCGAATTCCAACTCCTCCAGGTTAAACTAAGTTAAACTACGGTATATATACTGAAGCTACTGTAAAGATGGTCCCGGGCCACCTGTCAAGTCAAAAATATGCGAGTGGGGAAGGGGAGTTTCCTAGGCTCCCCAACCCTCGCCTGTGAGCAACTACAGCCCATTGGCCATTCGCGACACTACAGTGACTGCAATCACCCTCCCAGGTAGTACTTATTATAATCTGGTATGCATCAATACGTTCAATCCATTCCAGACGAGGGAAGACATCCGCACGGGTGTTGTGCCACCCGTGAAGAGCCCCCTCATACACTACGTACGAATAGATACATACTAATAAAATATAATATACATACATATACATACATATACAATACATAAATAAATACTTGTAATGGTTGGTTGCCATGTGGTTTCACGAGGCCATGAACCCTCGTATTAGTAGATGGAAAGGTGGATCTGGACAGTAGGGATATGCCTAGCCCCTGGCCAGGGATGTCGGTGTATTTTCTCCAAATGGTGTACAGCTAGGATCCTGCCATCGATGATGATGGGATCTGCCTAATTTTCTCCGACTGATGTGTAACTGGAACCCTGCCATCACTGATGAAGATGATGTTGTCACTATCGAAACGTCACCTGATGATATATAGCTGAACCACCGCTAGTGATGATGATGATGATGATGATACTATCGTAACGTTTCCTGACGATATATACCTGAGACACCGCTAATGATGATGATGATACTATTGAAACGCCTCCTGACTACATATGACTGGGGCACCGCTAATGATGATGATGATGATGATACTATTGAAACGTCTCCTGACGATATATAACTGGGACACTGCTAATGATGATGATGTTGATGATACTATCGGGACGCCTCCTGACGATATATAGCTGAACCACCGCTAGTGATGATGATGATGATGATGA